>APFE030056679.1:0-26397 GCA_000404065.3 Pinus taeda | reverse complement strand
AATTTAAATTTTTATGTACATATCAGTGCATATGTCATAGCGTGCATCACTTTGTGATTTATAATATTTACCATTTAATATTCGAATGGATCTTCTTGCTAGCAAAATTTTTATTTAGATTATAGTTTATCTTTTAATGTTTTGTTATAATGTTATTCTAGATGGAGCAGAGCGGACCTGAGGCGATAGCGCGGCTAGGGTTTCGAAGATCAGGTTAGCAGAAATTTGGAGGCGAGGTAAGGAGGCCTGGGAGGAGCGAGGAGGGCTCAATCACTTGCGGGCAAAGACCAGCAGGGGTAAAAATAAAGGTGGAAGGGAGAAAGAAATTGGGTGGGGCTAAAAGGAACCATGGACGGAAATCAGGGGAGGGGAGAGATCCCCTCCTTCAAAAACGTGGTAGCTGGCGAATCCAGTGGAGGAGGGCAGCAAGGAATGCAGAAGGAGAATGACAAAGACATGCCAGTCCTGGGAAGCCAATGGCAAGCAAGAATGGGGAATAGATGCTTACCTAGGGCACAGAGAAAAACCGAGGTACGTTATCCCTAACAATAAATTGGAAGACTATCGTTGCTATATGAAGGATCATGCATTGATCTGTAAGTTTATAGGTTTTTGGCCATCTGAAAAGGATCTATTGAAATGGATTCAACTAAGATGGAAGCGAAAATGACATATAGACCTGAAACTTGGAGCAAAGGGTTTTTTCACAGTCATTTTTGCAAACCTCGAAGATAAGGAGAGAATATTTGAGGATGGACCATATTTCATGAACAATGTTGGACTTTTTATGAGGCACTGGGAAGATAGGTACAACCCAGATGTGGAGAAGCTATTGGCAGCACCCATATGGGTCAGATTGTTTGGGTTACCAATGGAATTTTGGGACCCTGAGGTACTGGAAGGGATTGGGAACTCGATTGGGGCTTTTGTCAAAGTGGCAGAATCGACCAAAAGAGGAAAATACACATCATACACAAGGATATGTGTGTACATGAACATAGCAGAACCTCTGCCGGAATATATAGAGGTGGAATACCATGACGAAATATGGCAGCAGCCAATAGATTATGAACACATCCCCTTTAGATGCCGCAGGTGCCATGAGTACGGACATCTTTTCAGACAATGCCCACAAAACATAGAGGGGGAGGCAACAAGAATCCTAGAGGAGGAAAGAAGGAAAGCGGAAGGGTCGGATATAGGAGAAAGGGGTTTCAAAGAAGTTTAGAAAAGACAAAAACCAAGATCAGAGGGAGCACGAGGGCAATCAAAAGAAAAGAATATACCAGCTGAAAATCAAAATAAGTTTCAGGTCCTTTAGGATGAGGAAGAGGAAATAGAAGATGGAAAGAAGATGGAAGGGGATAACGAGAATGTACCAATGGAAATCATAACTGAGACTATAGGTAAAAATATAAGCCAGAGCAGAGAAGCAGAAATAGAGATGGGAGAAAGCCATGAGAACATAGTGGAACAAATGATGAAGGGCTCAGACAATCGAAAAGAAAATGGGTCCGAAGAGGAAAGAATAATGAAGAAGTTGCTCCAAGAATGGAAGAACCTAGATGAAAGATTCATCCCGGAATCACAGAAATAGCAATATAAGGAAGCATTCCAACAATACAAGGAGAAGGAAGGCTGTATGGCAGAGACCGGAGCAGATCAAACAGGATCTCAAGGAAACCGAAACGTGGGAATGGACGACAGTGGCAAAGGAGGCAAAAAGAAGGGCAGGCGAACAATGAATGAGACGATTCAAGCAGTGGGAGAAACTCTAGTTAATTCAGGTAGAGTGATACCTCTGTCAGAGGTATTTCAACAACCTCCAAAAAGTTATAAATTATCATTACAAGTTGGAATATTAGAGGACTCAATAGTAAGGGTAAGCAGAGATATCTGAAGGAGAGATTGAAGAAGGACAAACCTAGCATAATGCTAATTCAGGAAACAAAAATGGATCAGCAACAGTTACAAGAAATTATGAAAAGGATGAGACCTGAATATGAGGTAATGGCTCAAGATGCAGTTGGTTCAGTTGGTGGTCTCGCAATTTTATGGAATCCTGAGGAGGTAATTTTTGAAAACTAGATCAGCCTCCCTAGAATACTATCAGGCTTGTTTAGGTTGACAGGAATGGAGGAAATAATTCTCATCTCAGGGGTTTATGGCCCCCACTTACCCAGGGACCGGAAGGAATTCCTTAAGAATGTGCAAGCAATAAGACGAATTATTCCTGGTAACTTATGGATAATAGGAGGAGATTTTATCTTGATCCGTGACCTAGGCGAAAAGAAAGGAGGCATAAGGTGACTAGATCAGAGCATGGAGGAGTTTAATGAGTTAATAACAGAACAAAGACTAGTTGATACTCCCACAACTAACGGTGTCTTTACCTGGAACAATAGGAGGGGTGGAAAAAACCAGATAGCTTCGAGGCTTGATAGGTTTCTCTTATCTGAACAAATTTTGAACCGAGATGTATTTATAGAAACGAAAATCCTTCCGGGTCTAGGTTCAGACCATTGGCCGATTCGACTAGAAATTGATATCAAGAAAAACAATGGTAAGAAACCTTTTAGATTTGAGGCCTTTTGGCTCAGAAATCCTGAGTTCTTACACAAAGTGGAAGAATGGTGGACTCAGAGTAGAGTTAAAGGGAAAGGAAAAATGCACGCTATTCAATTGAAGCTCAAGGAAATTAAAGGTAAAATTAGAAAGTGGAACAGAGAATAATTCGGGCACATCATGGAGGAAAAGCAAAAATTGGAGAAAGAAATGGAAGATATTCGGCAGAAAATAATCCTGGAAGGAAGGGATGAAGAACGGAGTAAAGAGGAGGGCAGAATAATCAACCAGCTGGAAGAAAGAAGAAAACAGGAGGAGATTATGTGGAGGCAAAAGTCAAGAATAAACTGGCTGCGCGAAGGTGAAAGGAATACAAAATTTTTCCATCAAGCGATGATTCAAAACAGACAAAGGAACCAGATTTTTTCAATTAAAAATGCGGAGGGGGAAAGGGTAATAGAACGGGAAGGAATTGAAAAATTCCTAGTGGAGTACCACAAAGAAATCCTCACTGAATCGCAGGAGGCTCGGGGAGAAGCAATTGATTATATCTGCAAGGAGATACCAAAACTCATAACAGTGGAACATAATAAGGCCTTGATGAGAGCAGCTCTTATGGAAGAGGTTGAGGAGGTGGTTATGAATATGAAAAAAGGCAAAGCTCCTAGGCCCGATGGGTTCAAAATAGAATTCTACCAGGCAGGTTGGCACTTCTTGGGGCAGGAAATCTTGGAAGCTGTCGAGGAGTCAAGGTTGAAGCAAAAGATCTGGCCAGGTATTAATTCGACCTTTCTAACCCTGATCCCTAAAAGTAACAAATCAGAGGATGCTCAAGGATTCCGCCCAATAGCTTTATGTAATGTCATTTATAAGATCATAGCCACCCTGATTGCGAAAAGATTAAAACCTTTACATCCGAGTATCATATCTCCAGAACAAACTGGCTTTGTCGAGGGGCGACAAATTCTGGATGGTTTAGTAGTTACTCAGGAGATGATTCACACCCTAAATCAAAAGAAGCAGAGGGGAATGATGATAAAACTAGATCTTTCAAAAGTCTATGATCGCTTGAGCTGGAGATACCTTAGAATGGTGCTTGAAGCTTATGGTTTCGAAAGAAGATGGATCGAATGGATATATAGCATGATTTCAACCCCCATATTCTCAATTCTGGTAAATGGTATCCCAACGAATACTTTCAATGCAACAAGGGGCATAAGACAAGGAGACCCTATTTCTCCCTTCCTTTTCATTCTGGCAGCTGAAGGGCTTGGAGGAATCATCAAAAGAGAGCTCAGGGAAAAGAGAATTAAAGGCTTAAAACCTTGGGGAAACAATTTAGCAATAACGCATCAACAATTTGTTGATGACATAATGCTATTTGGAGAAGTCACTATAAAAGAGGTAAGGATGATCAAGAAAGTGCTGGAAATCTTCATGGAGGCCTCAGGAATGGAGGTTAATAAGGAAAAATCCTGTACATTTATTTTTAACACCCCTGAGGCCATCAAAGCTCATCTAACTAGAACTTTGGGCTTCAGACAGGGGGACCTCCCTACCAAGTACTTAGGGAATCAGTTGGATATACACCCCACCAGGATGAAAAATTGGTAGGATGTTACAGATAAAATAAAGAAGCGCCTGACAAGCTGGTCATTTAGGTCTTTGAACATAGCCAGTCATATTGTCTTGTTAAAGTATGTCTTGCAATCGATCCCTATCTACCCTTTGTCCATCAGAGCGGCATCCAAAGGAGTGTGCACAAAATTGAAAGAAATATTTGGAAAGTTTGTCTGGGGAGGACCTAAACAACAAAGGAAATGGGCCTTAGTCTCATGGAAAAACCTGGTAAAAAGAAAGGAGGAAGGAGGTTTGGGTATAAGGGATCCTGAAATGCTAAACAAAATTTTAGGTGCCAAATTATGGTGGAGATGGTTACAAGGAGGAAAGGATGTTTGGAAAAAAATATGGGAACTAAAATATAATAAAATATAATATGTCGGTATCAACAGCAGGTAAACTAAGAATTGAAGAAGTACCAAAAGGGTCCTCTATATGGGAATTAGCAAGTCAAAACAGAGATGTGGTCAATAAACATGCTTTTTGGGAGATTCGTGGAGGAAGCAACGCCACATTTTGGGAGGATGGGTGGCAGCAGAAAGACAAAATGGCAGAGATGTAAACCCTACAAGAGATCCAACAGAAAGCGAAGATGGCAGGCATGGAGTACGTTAGAGACTACTGGAAAAATGAAGAGACCAGTGGAATATGGAGGACTTGGAGGAAACCAGAGGAATGGTTTGAAAACATAAATCAAGAGATAGAGAAAAACTACACTAAAGAAGTAGAATTGAGAAAGATAAAAACTAGACCAGGAATGGACATCCTTAGATGGGGAAGATCAATGAAAGGGACTTTTACAGTGAAGGAAGCCTACTACTTGACAACAAAACAAGAAAGGGAAGATGGAGCTATGGACTGGAGAATAATTTGGGAAGGAAAATGGTGGCTGAAAATCACAATATTCGCATGGCTGGTCAGTAAGAGACGGATTCTAACCTGGGATAAAATCTAGAAGAGAGGATATTATGGACCATCGAGATGTAGCCTATGCAGCAGAGAAGAGGAAAATCAGGAGCACCTTTTAAACGAATTCGCTTATGCAGAAAGCATATGGGAAAAGATCGGATCGCTCTTCGGGAAGACAATGAGAGACCCAAGCAGCATTCGAAACACCATAATGCAATGGGGTAAAGGACAATTTCACAGCAAAGTAGTAAGAAGAATCTGGAACTTATCGGTAGGGTTTGTGATCTGGTTCCTCTGGAAAGAACGTAATAGGAGGATTTTCAGGGGTCAAAGAAATCAACCTGACAGAACTTGGGAGGAGGTGAGCAAATCGATTAAGGAAACTGTTCTATCAGAGACATGGGAAGAGGAAGATTGGAAAATGAGCCAAGAAGAAGGAAGAATAGCTTCTAAACTAAATAAGGAATTCAGCATGATCTACCCCAGGAAAGAGAAGAAAAGTAATCCTCAAGCTCAAAGTCCCAACCAATTCAGATACCCTGGAGAGAATTTCATAAAACTGAACTTTGATGGAGCGTCGAAGGGTACCCTAGTCCAGCAGGCCTAGGCGGCATCTTTAGAGACGGTAAAGGAAAAACCAGATGGGTCTTCGTGGAATGGGGAGGCGAGATGACGAACAACGAAGCGGAACTCTGGGCGGTTCACCCAGGTTTGAGAATAGGAGTGAGGAATAGATATATGAACCTGGAGATTGAAGGGGATTCACATATTACGATAGGGATGCTGCGTCAACTAAAGGATGGTAAGAGTTGGGAGAAAGTTGCAAAAAACTGGAGGACAGCGGGCATTATTCAAGATATAGCGGTACTGCTAAATAGAATTGATTATAAAATAATTAATCATGTAAGACGCAATGGAAACAGGGCTGCGGACCTCTTAGCTAATTGGGGGAGTAAAGAGGCGACCAGTAGTTTGGACAGGAGTTGGCCGTCATTAGATGCGGATCACAGCTGGGATGGACTTAAAAACATAATTACCCAGGACCATAATGAAGCAACCACAGTATGAAAGAATGAGGATAGGACACCCGATCAGGATGAGCAATGTGGCAGGCAGAGCAATTAATAAGCGACGGTGTGTAAGGCAGGACAATGTAGATGGGTTTCAAGATATGATGGCTATAGGCAACTGGATCGGTGAGAAGGATCCCCGATTAGAACGAGAGGACAGCAGGGTACCGAAGAATGACGGTGGAGGTGTCAGGACATCAAAAACAAGACAAGGAAATGATTGCGCGGAGGCATGGGACAACAGAGCGGTCAGGGAGTTAGAGTTTAAGTGCATGAAGAAGGGAGGCATAAGGAAGAAAGGGTGGTGAAGAGGGACGAGTGAACCGGCATGCAGAGAAACAGGAGAGAGCGGAGGTAAGTGGCCGAATACAGCCAGGGGAGAGGGAAGATTAGGAAACCGAGCAGAAGAAACAAGGACGTGCAGGCCGAAGCAAAGAAACGAGGAAAGAATGGCAGCAGAGGGGAGAAGGGCAGCAGGTAGATGGATGCGAAGCAGGGCTGGAGATGGGAACCAGGGGCGAGGGGACCAGGACGTGAAAGGCAAAGGAAAAATGGAGGAGGATCCTAAGCAACCTTATATACCGGTATATGAAGTTTCTGAGGACGAGAGCGAAGACAACGAAGCTGAATTTGAGACGGCAGCACAGGGGAATGATAACCGTGGCCGAAATGAGAAAATTACAAGATACAGGACCACAAAAAGAGGACGGGAGGAAGATGAAGGAAGGAAGGAGCCAGGTGTTGAGGAAGGGAGCAGCAGGTGGGGGCAAGGACGAGGTCATCGAGGCAGGGGAGGCCAGAGGAGGCGGGGAGTAGCAAACGGGCGAAGCAGGCGGGGACGTTGCTGTCAAGAAGGCACAGTGGAAGATGGGGATACCAGCGCGGGAGCGGAAGGAAGACAGGGAAGGAGGACGATAGAGATAAGGATTGGGATAGCCGAGAGAGCCTGCAGCTAGAGGACTAACCCAAAAATCAGAAGGATAATTGAGCACTGGGAGGAAGAGGCCATTCAGGCACAGTCTGAGGAAGAAATGGAGGACTGGATGCATCTCATGCCGGATCCAGGACATACCTGAGGCCGAATGACACTGTATAAGCAGTCCCTGCACCTATACTGGGTCATGAAAATACTTATGGCCAAAGCCATGGAGCAGATAGCCTTGGAAATGGCTGAATTGTCACAGGGAATACCAAATTTGAAGAAAGAGCTGAAGAACATCCTTATCACCCTACTTATGCAAGACAAGAGGCTGGAGGATATTCAACAGCAGCTCGAGGCGAATGGCTTGGGGATCAAGAAGGAGAAGGAGCAGCAAGAGGACGTTGGGAATCAATGAAGAAAGGCATGCTTTTTGAAGTAGTTAGAAACTGCAAATTTTAGTTTCCTTTAGCTATGTATAGGACTTATGATAGTTTTTACTTGCAGTTAAATGTCAGTAGCAATAGTTACAAGGTGAATGTTTACAAAGCCTGGAAAGACAAGTTAAAAACCTTTTATTTTTGGTCAGCAGTCAAAAACTATAGGTGGTCAATAAACCCGGTTTCCCCACGGGGCGGGTTGAGACCACCTTAAGAATGTAGTGGTTTCAATTTTGATAATAGAAAATGGCAACTCCTCAGCTTACAAAAAAAAAAAATGTTTTGTTATAATGTTAGGATAAGTTTATTTACCATTCAATATTCAAATCGATCCTCTTTCCGACAAAATGTTTATTTAGATTGTGGTTTGTTTTTTAATGTTTTGTTATAATGTTAGGATTCAAGTTTTGTTTATGCTTCAACGGTATTTCACACATTTTTATTCATTTTAAATGGAACTGTTTAATTTTTCTAATTTTGTTATTTATTCTAGTTAAATCTCTACTCATTCTAATTTTATTTGTTTATGATTTTATTGATTTAATTAAATATGGATTTCTAAAAGATAATATCAGTATAAGTAATCAAAATTTTGATTAAATACTTTAATTTTAAAATTAAAATAAATTTTTAAAATAAACAAATTTGATGCTTAAAATAATGTAGCTTAAAATTATTGAGGAAAAAAAAGAAAGTATTTTAGTTTCTTCTTTGGTGGAGAGATAACCCCACTGAACTGTTTATCGTATTTATAAAATACGTAGTTGTACTTGGTTTAATAGTGACAAAAAAGTTTCTAAATTACTATTACTCCAAAAATTCTTATTCTGATTTATGAGAGATTCTTTTGCGTAAATCGCATGAAATTTCATTTGTCGACGCGTTTCGAACCAACCAGTGTGGTTCATTGTCAGGACAAGTTGAAGAATAAGATCAAGCTTTGCATAATAAATAGTCAGAGAAAAACATCCAATGGCTATATTTCTTTGATCAAGAAATATAGTCGTTGGATGTTCTGCTCTGACTATTTGTTATGCAAAGCTTGATCTGATTCTTCAACTTGTCCTGACGATGAACCACACTGGTTGGTTCGGAACGCGTCAACAAATGAAATTTCATGTGATTTACACCGAAGAATCTCTCATAAATTTGATATGGATCATAGAACCCTCAATTCAACAATTCTTATTATGGTTTAGAAAAAAAAACAAACTTGTTCTCCCAAAAACATTTAACCTAAACTTGTGGTGAATTTTGTTTTTAAACCTAAAATCTTCAATAACAAGTACAAAATATGAAAATGGAGAGGCTAAATTTGATAGATAGTAATTAAATCACTTTATTTAGAGGTAGTCTTGTTTTGTTTCTTGGTAGGTCAAAATTTCAATAGTTTTAGTAGGTTTTTTTTTGAAAACCCATCATTTTAAGTACTTTTATTGGTAAATTTCTCCTTTTAAATAAAAACAACTTTTTTCACATAATTACTGAATTTATGTCTATGTACTACAAATTCCAAGGATATCCAAAAGTCTTACAGTTAAGAAAAATCAAACAATTAACCTCTTAACCAAACAATTAACCTCTCTGCTAATCATTATTAAATATTCTCAAAATCTTGGATAACATAAAGATGCGTAATTACAATCAAATTTGAGGTCAAATTTACTCAAACACATGCCCCCAAGGTAAAATCTAATAAAAAACAGAGAGAAAAAACATTTCTATGGATAGTAAGTGACTCAAATATATTGGAAAGAAAAAGAGTACTTTTGTGTTTATTATGTTGGCCGATGTGTCATATAGTAGAGGTTGGTTTAATAGTATACAAATTGAACAAATAAATACCCAAAATCAAAGCTTTACTTGGAAATCCAAGCTTCACTGGGAAGGAAAACTAACTCTCAATTCGTGGTACTTATCCAGGATTTCAATAAACCAACGATAATGTAGTTAAACAAATATCAAATTATGAGCAATCTTATGATGTTATCAACATTGAATTTGAGTGTAAACAGATTGGTAGGAGGAATACCAAGAAACTCGCTCAAAGAGTATGAAATTTGATATTTGATTTGGATCTGTCACAAGTGTAGACTGTAGAGATATTGGAAAAATGTCACATGTATAGAAAACTCGAACAAAACACAAAATACCAAAAATTTGAGACTTCGCTATGAAAACAAAAATAAAAATAAGCCGCCCACAATTTCAAGGAAACCCAGTTTCTCCAAAGTGCTCGCGCTCATCTTGTGGAGGCTGTTATTTTCATTTTGATTGTATATTTTGGAAATATTTCATAAAATTTGACAATAAGAATTAGTTATGAAAACAAAAATAAAAATAAGCCCACAATTTCAAGGAAACCCAGATTCTCCAAAGCTCCCGCGCTCAACTTGTGGAGGCTGTTATTCTCATTTTTTATTATAGATTTTGGAAATATTTCATAAAATTTGACAATAAGTAATAGGTATTGACATATTATAGGTCATCTTTCTCCTATCTACCACATATTAAAACATTTCCAAAATTAAAGTCAAAACCTCACATCATCAATTTTGATTGAAACATGCATAATGTATTATATAATTTTTCAATTTTTTGTCCTTAAATAAATTTTGTTCATGTAAATATATAAAATTGCTTGCATAAGCTATACTGAGATATTGTGATAAGTATCAATGAAACTTCCAGATTTCTTTTATGCAGAGGTCTATATTTGTCTTCAATATTTCTAATATTATAATGTTAGAGAATGGAGTTTTGTTCCTTTTGAGTGTCTATTTAGCAGTCTGTTTGTAATATTTGTTAGAAAATATAATTTAGGTTTATTAGTTTTTCTTTTGACAAAATCCATTTAGCAGATTGTTTGGCATAAAAGATAGAAAGATCTCTATCTTTTTTCAACAAAAACAATAAACAACAAAGACCAGTATTCAAAGAATTGGCTACTTTTCTGATTGGTATTTTTCTTTTGCCAGTAAATTTGATCGAATGGGAACAATTTCAAAAATAAAATCAACATCCATGAACCATGCAATTTTAAAATTAAAAATAAGATCTGAAAACCAAGCAATTTCAAAAATAAAATTCAAAATCCATCGACCAAACAATTTCAAAGATAAAAATCAAGATCCATAAATCTGCACTGTCATGTTCATGCACGCACAATACATAGTAAATTTTCCAAGTGACCTTGAAACTTTGAATATTTTTTATTCTTATTCATTCATTTCCTATGAACTTCACCATTCAACAACTATATTTTTTCAGTGATTTCGACATTGCATTAAATGGGTACCGTCAAGAACACACATTAAATAGGGGTCTCGCATGCCACCTTCGCTTCCATTGGGTAAAGCATCTTGATTTGCCCCAACAAATGATGGTCATATTGAATATGCAACCTGATGACAATACCATTATCCTGCTCTAGCACATTCATGACCAGGATTGTCTTGAAGGCATAAGCACAAAGAGTTCTGTAGAGCACTCAACCTTGCTAGACTCTCCCAATCTTCGTCTCGGTTAAGGATATAGGGTTCAATCCTTCTAGCGAAAACAAAGAACCTAAGCTACTTCTGCAAATTGAAAGGTCTAGTGAGGACAAGGGTGTTTGAAAGTTGCGTGCTCCACTTTTGCCAATCGGTACTATGGAGGACGAGGATGTTTAAGTAGTGCCTGCTCCGCTTGTCCCAATTGAAAGGTGTTTGAAAGGTGTAGGGACCAGCTTGAAAGGTGTTTGAAAGGTGCAGGGATCGAACCCAGCAAACGTAACACAAGCATAACGGGAAGAGCGAAATTCCAGAACTGAATTGGACAGATGTCAGGTTCATATAGTTTACAAATGTCATGTTTAAACAGAAAAGGTTGACGATTGACTGATTCAAAAGAAGGCCTATCAACCTAATTAGTGTATCTTATGATCCAAAGAAATGCAAAAATATTTATGGTAAAATTTACATTTTATCTTTAGATCTAATGTTATTTATTAGATTATGTAAACCATAACATAAACCATATTAATTAATCTACTTTTGAGTTTTTATTGATAACTTTCAATAGTTTTACTTTGTTAGCCATCTTGTATGTCCCATAAGATCTCCTTAGTCATATGTCATATATATAAATGCAATGGTATGTCAGGGTCAATGACATTTGATTTCAGGTTCCAAAGATTTTATTGTGAGTGTTCTATGCAATTTCAAACCAAGATTCAATATTTAATAAGTCATTTGTGTGTTATCTTAATTTTGTTTTTTCCTTGTGATATATATGTGAAAGTTTTTAACATAATTATGTTATTACAGGTCAATTTTTTAATTAGAATTTTATTGGTGAAAGGTTAATTTATTATGAGAACATCAGTTTTGAAGGGTAAATTTTGAAACATAACGTTTCTTGACGGTAAGCATAAAGACCCAAAACGAAAAAAAAAAATTGTATGAGGGGTTAAGAGAAATCCAAATTCTAACCTTACTTGCGACTTTGAAAGATTATACTAGAATTAAACATGGTTAATTACACAAAGCTATAAGCTTTCAGACAACTCACAAAACACAAATGTGTTCGTTAAATTGTCTAATAATCTCTCTTGGTGGAAAGAGGAGAAAACTCCATGAAACAACTTAATGTTGCCTTTCCAACGAAGAAGCACGTCTTTGTCCAAGTCTCAACTATCTATGAATAGCTCTCGTTCCTTCTTGGAAATACCATAGGGTTATATATTCTCATAAACAATGGAAAACACAGTAAAAATTTACTTTGGTCGAGATTAACTTTCAACTCGTGAACATCGTAGAACCTCTCCAAAATATAATGTTTACCAGACAAGGTTGTTTATGAAAAAACTTCAAAATATTACTTGGTAGAGATTATGATGAAAGGAAACTTTGGGGGTATACCAAATCCCCTTTCATTTACAAATAATCGATCCTGAGGCCTGTGGGTTATGGCCCACAGTACATATCAGAAGCATTCTTATAGCGCTTAAGCCTCAGAACCTGGAACCATACAACATATATGTTTTTCTTTAAAAACCCGGATCCTCAACACTTTATTGGATTACACAGGATTACACGAGAAACCCGCGTCGTAGCATAAGCCAGATCTGAAAAATATTTAACCCACATTCAGAAAATTTCGTCGGGTCCACTCTTAGTCGCTCCAACCCTTTCCGCCGACCTTTCTGATCCCCAATATGCCCGATTGCTGAAACCTCCGATCCATCGGATATCGATGTATTACCATATCGCTTAAGTCGGAGTATCGGGTCATCGGCAATCGACATTCCCACTATCCACTATCACTTGCCTCTTTGATTTTCAATCATCGATTAGATCTAGACCGTTGATCCTAATCTAGATCCAATGGTCCACACTTAATCGCGTGATCACAATCGTGCTGTTTTGAAGGCTCGTTCCTTTGTAAAACAATCTGCCAATGCGATATTGCCTTACGGACCCGATAAGGGTATAGGTTCCCGTCTATAAACTTTTGAGTCTGGAATTCTCTTTAAATTGATGGATCTCTGTGTTAAAACACAATTCTCTGCCATACTCAGTCTACACTCGCATGCCTTCCATTTACAACAATTTGTCTAATATTGGATTGCCATCGACCCTTACAGTGATCGATGGTTGATCAACAATGCAACACTAAAACACACAGACTATCTAGGAAATACACAGGTGCATAATTCAACATAAAGCACACACTTTTATAATATACACGGATGATTACAAGCTAAGGCATTTCAGCCTTAGAACAAGCTCCCTCTCAACTACATTGTATCTATCCATGTTACACAATTTCTATTATTCGTTCTCTGTCACTCTCTCCTTCTATTGAACACGCAGGCTCATAATACATATAGAGAAATATTGGATCGGATCACTGAAAGGATTCGATCAAATCTTCTCCATGAATCACTCAATTGCCCCTAATTCTCTCTACATGCACACATATGGCAGATTAAATTACATTAAATAAGTCTTCAAGAGACTTTATCCATTATGTAGATTATCTTCCGGATACATCACATTAGGTTTTAACATAAATGTCCTTGTTTTGCTACGATGGTCCACGTCCTTCTCCTTGCTTCACTTTGGATTCTTCCTTTAGTTATGAGTGCACAGATGCTCCTGCATCAGACTCCTGAGGCACAAAAATTTATGACCTCCTATTCATATGCTTCTCCTTATCCTTAGCAATTCTACCCACATCACTTCTTCAGTGGAACTGCCTTCATTATCTTTTGTGAGTTGTAACCAACCTCTGCAGTAACAGTCTTCCTCTGCTACATGAAAACTCACCAAGCTTCTCCTTTGAGCTTTATTCTTTCAGCATCCTTCTGGTTCTCTCCTTTGGAACCAATTGAGCATTCCTTGCTCTAGGTTGTTGCAAATCTTCTCACCTTTCGCTGCCATTCGTTGCACGACAGTAAGACCATAAACTCTCCAGCTTCAACAACTGTACTTCCTGCTCCTTCTGCTTGCACTCTTCCTCTTCTCATAGGAAAACCTTAACTTTTCCCTGCTCTGATACCACTAATGATGAAAGGAAACTTTGGGGGTATACCAAATATCCTTTCATTTACAAATAATCAATCCTGAGGCCTGTGGGTTATGGCCCATAGTACATATCGGAAGTGTTCTTATAGTGCTTAAGCCTCAGAACCCGGGACCATACAACATATCAGTTTTTCTTCAAAAACCCGGGTCCTCAACAATTTATCGGATTACACAGGATTACACCGAAAATCCTGCTTTGCAGCATAAGTCAGATTTGAAAAAGATTTAACCCACATTCTTAAAACTCTATCGGGTCTGCTCTTAGTTGCTCCAACCCTTTCTGCTAACCTTTCCGATCTCCAATATGCCCAATTTCCAAAACCTCTGATCCATTGGCTATCGGCATATCACCATATCGCTTAATCGGGCGTCGAGTATCAGGCCTTCAACAATCGGCATTCCCACTATCCACTGTCACTTGCCTCTTTGATTTGTGATCAGCGATTAGATCTGGACTGTCGATCCTAATCTCGATCTGACGGTCCACACTTAATCACATGATCATGATCGCGCTGTTTCGAAGACCCATTCCTTTGTAAAATAATCCACCGATGCGATATTGCCTTATGGACCCGATAAGGGTATAGGATCCTGTCTATAAACTTTCGAGTCTGGATTTCACTTTAAATTGAGGATCTCTGTGTTATAACACAATTCTCTACCATACATAGTCTACGCTTGCATAACTTCCATTTACAACAATGTGTTTCATATTACATTGCCATTGATCCTTACAATGATCGATGGTCGATCAACAATGCAACACTAAAACACACAGACTATCTAGGAAATACACAGGTGCATAATTCAACATAAAGCACACACTTTTATAATATACACAGATGATTACAAGCTAAGGAATTTCAGAGAGACTTTATCCATTCCCTCATTTACTTTGTTTTTAACAGAAATGTCCCTGTTTTTCTCCGATGCTCCACATCCTTCTCCTTGCTTCTCTTTGGATACCTCCTTTAGTTATGAGTGTGCGGATGCTCCTGCATCAGATTACCTTTCAACTCGTGAACTTCGTAGAACCTCTCCAAATTATAATGTTTACTAGACACTTTGTTCCAAGGAAATTCTTAGTTGATTGGAATTTGGAGAAAATTCTAAGAAAATACTTGTGAATTAAATATAAGTTACATGAGTTTCTTGTGAATTAAGTATAAGTTACATGAGCGATGTTGACCAATTAATTAGTTTGAAAGACAACTCGTAAGAGTTTTTGGTAGTCATCTTGACGAATTAATCTGCTTGGTGTAGATTTATTTTAAATATGTTAAAATAATATAAAAAATTATTAATAAAAAATAAATTACCAATTTGTGAATTGTGTATGGAGATTAAAATAAAGTTAATATAGTGACATTTTAATAATAATTGTTTAATTTTAATATTTTCAGAAAAAATCACATTGCAAAGTATTTGGTCGACGTGTTTTGAACCAGCGAGTGTGGTTGTCGCTGGTCATTTTCAAGATAATTTTTTTCCTTTTTCCTCTCTCCTCTCTATTATATATATATATATAGATACAGTACATTCATTAACATATATATACACATATATATATATATATATATTATATAATATAATATATATTATATATATACATATTATATGATTATATGGTATATTAACATACTATAACACAACACACACACACACACACACATATATAATATATATATCTATATTATATATTATATATTATAATATATATATATATGTACGTATTATATATATATATATATATATATATATAATCTATATATATATATATACGTATTATTATAATTATATATATATATATACGTATATTATATATTATATTATATTATATATATAAATATATATATTATATATATTATATATACATATATGTTGTACATATATACAATATATATATACATTATATTATACCATTACATATATATATATATATATGTATATATGTATATATGTATATATATACATATACATATATATACAGTAGTTACACTTTTGATAGTATGGGGTGCCCATTGGCTCCTAAAATTTTAAAAAAGATACATACTCTACCTAAGTTGGAAAATAGGGGGCATTAGAGTTTATCAAAACAAATGACCAGTTCAAAATAGACTCAATAGACCAACGAATTACAACCTTGACTTATGTCAAAAATATTTGAGAGAGTGGTTGTGTAACAACACTAGCAACATTTGCATAACATAAGCAAAGGACATAAAAAATTGGTGCAGAGGCATTACAAGCGGGTCTACTTTAGCACCATCTTTAGAAAGAGTGATAGGATTGACCTTGGACATACCAGTACCTTCAACGGGTGTTGTCTACAAAAAACCTCCAGGAGGTGGAACTTGCAATATGTTGCCATGTTTTTTAATGAGCCACACTAGCAATGTAGAGTTGAATATGTTTTGCTTCTTTAAAAAGTCCATGCGCTTTTTAGACCTTGTTGTTCCTCTTCCCAATTAATGGCCTTAGCTACCATCAATTTTGTATGCCAATACAGTTGTTTGGCCTTTCATAGCTTGGTGTCCTGAGACCTTGAGGATATGCACATCCCTAGATCCTACATATAGGCAACCCATTTCCAATCTAGTTTCTCCTAATGCATGCACTAGCAAAGCCCACTATGTAGTTTTAAGGAAAAATAAAGGAAACTAACTTTTTTTTATACTTTTGCTTTATCTCCTTATAGGTTTACTAAAATGTGAAGTGTAGGCACATGTTGGATGCGGAACTTAGCTCTACATCCAAAAAGTACCCACTCTACATACTTATGGCTAGATCCACGTAGAAAAACAAATGTGTTGAAAATACATGGAAAAATGTATTTCAAATTGTTTTTTTTCGATGTGGGTCGACTAAAAAATATGTAGAGTGGGTACTCATTGGAGTGGAACTGAATTCCACATCCAACAGGTGCCTACACTTGACATTTGAATAAACCTATAAGGAGATAAGCCAAAAGCACAATTAAAAAAATATTTTTCTTATTTTCCCTTCAAAATATTTTCCCCTGGAGATGACAACATCATCTTCAATCCTATTGGTTCTTTTAAAATTAATTTTGTTATACATTTTTTGGTTTTGAGGCTCATTTGTTAGCTCAAAATTTCCCTAATGATACTTGTAAGTGAGAAGCCAGAGGAAAAGAAGGAAATCATACTTGCAAGTGAGAAGTGAGACAACCAAAACTAAATCAAACTTGCAAGTGAGTTATCACACTACTAGAATTAAATTACACTTGTGTAGAATAACCAAAGTATTGAAGGTAAATCATAGTATTTAAAACAAGAAACCTATGTTACATAAGATAAGAACCCTACACTACACACGACAAGAAGTATATCTACAAAATGCTTAATTTAATTAATGTGCAAGCTAATTGGCCATCCACATGGTTGTGTTGCGGTATGTTGGCAAACTAATCCATAAGAAATTACAAGTATACAGTGAAAGAATGATATTAAGAAAGAAAAAAAATCGGTCATCAGCATGATTGAAGTATGTTCGAAAATAAATCACCAATATGCACAACTTCAACAACCCCTGGTTAAATTTTTCCGATTATAAATAATTGTAATTTACTTAAAGGCTATGAGAAGGGACACAGATTCCAGTTTGCTTGAGGTGGGAGGGTTCTAGAGGAATTGGCAAAAAATTTAAATACATCAGCCATGGTTGGCTAAGGAGATTAGCTGAGCTGAATGGATATTAAATAATATTGTAGAGATAAGGACAGACCCAGGTGTTCTTCAGCTACAATAGCAAGAAAGAAGAGGAAAAATAATTAAGGGCGACATGGGTCATGTTGTTCAAGAAGCAGTGGGTTGCATGGAACCTTGGGAAGAGAGGGATAGTTTTGTCTGTTAAGAGACAAGACCATTCAATCATTATGGGATATGAGTATACACTCAGACCATGATCTGTATATTCTCTTACTAGTTGGTTTGTGCACAGTAGAGAATATCAAGTGTACAGTGTTGTGGAGAGTGCTATGAGAAATATTAAATGAAGAATCCTCGGGAAGATGTTTGTTGGGGAGAAAATATAGAGAGCAGAAGCTTGAATGAAGGTTGAAGAAACCACTGAGAGCTTAGGATTGAAGAACCTATTGCATTGGGGAGAATAACTTAGGTGATTGTGAGGTTGATGAATTACCATGAGCTGCCTTAGGGGCTGAAGTATTAGTGTTTGTCTCACTTATGAACCACCTAGAGAGATGATTCCTTTTTCTTATGAATAGCATATCCACTGAAGAAAATTCATGTAGTGTAGATTCTCTTCTCCTGATAGTGGGTTGGTAATTCTCTATTGTATGGTATCCTGTTAGGGATGCTAATATTGGTTGTTAGTTTGGAAGACTAAGTGGAAATCTGTGTAGTTGGTGGATGAAGGTGTTGTGATCTTGTAACATCCTGTTCAACTAAATACATCGTTTGGTTTCCCTTCCAAAAGAAATATGTGTTAAGCATTGTAATTTGGCTTGGGGGGGACAATTACAAGTAAGTCTTGGTTGTAACTATCTATGGTTCGGTGGAGAGTGATAGTCCTACTCTCAATTGCCCATATTTAACTTTAACTCAAGATAGGTTTTCCTCAGATACACTATATGTCATTAAATGTATCTTATATTGTTAAGTTGGTGTGTGTTTCTGTATGAAATATGCATGGTCGCTTATGCCTAAGAAATGAGTTTCTGATATTTGGTGCCTTATTGTTTTGATTCTTGCGCTAATGTTCTTCATGAAGGAAGTATATTTTTATACATAAAAACATATGTATGATTGTTGTATGCACTAGCTAAACACAATTGTGTTGTTGTGTAGAAAATATTGGGAGAATGTATAGTCATGTATGATAATTTGATTAAATGTGAGTTCAACGTTTAAGTTGGAAACAATGGAGATTTAGAATTAAAATGGGCTTGTATAGTGAGGTCTGACTCATGTTCACAACACTGGTATACTCATTGGTATAATTAGCATAATGAGGCTCACACACCTTAATGAAATGAACATGAGAGCGTAGGGAATTTTTTATGCCCGTGTCTGTGTGCACATATAATGTGTTGAAAAGTGTGTGTATGTGTGTATGTGTGTACTATTGTTGAAATGCAAAATGAGGACCCATGTAACCTATGGTTAAATACATGTGATTATACGCATATGTGAACATGGCAGTTTTGGTGTTGTGATGTTCAAGCCTGGGTCTTAATGTATATCTATATCTATTATATATATATAATATATATATATATATATATAATATATATATATATATATATGAAGGGATGTGGATTTCTAAGATTGGTAAACATCGTATTGATTGGTTAGGGATTAGCCCCAAGGTCTGGGGCCTATAGCCCCATAAGATCATTTCTCATAACCAGTTGAAGTCAAAGGCTTAAGCCTTGGGGCTATCATAAACCCCAACGACCATAGATCATGGTTGAGAACAAAAGAACAAGCCCAACGGGTGGAAAAAATGTAATGAGTTGGGGCTTTAGTCCCAAGGGTTGGCACCTACATTTCATACAACATTTTCCCATAATTGTGGTAGTTTTCACCATGTCGCATGGGGATTTAACTCAAAATCTAGATATTTAGTCCATATGACTAAGTGCGTAACCATGTGTGGAGGCCATACCAAACAAACGACAATGATCAAGCATGCAGATCGATGGTTGGGAACAAAACGAGACCTCCCTCCCTATGATGTCAACAAGGGAGAGGTGGTCCTGCCTTAATCTGGATTGTTGGATGGGTTGTGAGGAATGAACGGTCATGATCATGACGGGGGTTCTTCACTTTTGATGTCAACCGGAGAGAGTCAAAGTCCCGTCTACGATCGGATGGATGAAACGACAGAGGATCATCATATCATGACCTAAAACCATCCATGCAGAAACTTGTTCATGGGGTAAGCACTATCACTTTTTGGAAGTTTATTGGTTGGTGGATTATGGTCCGTCAGATGGTGGGCTCAAAAATCCATATATAAATACATATGTATGTCTAATTACACGCGGTTAGCCCAATTATTGTTGGAGCGATCTGGCTAGGAGCGCCAACAATACAAAACAAAATGAAAAGAAAAAAAAAATTCAACACACATAACAAATGTAGAAACACAAACAATTGTTACATGGATAGTAGCAGAACACAAACAATTACAACATAGACAACAGTGGAAACAAAGAAAAGTGAGGCATTGACAACAACGGAACGTAGACAACGACAACACAAACAACGACAGAAACACATATAAGTGTGACACCAACAACAACGGAAACACGAACAACTGCTACACCAACATCGACTACATAGAAAAGTATGCACTGACTGCGACAGAAACACAAACATTATGCCACTAGTGTAAATAAAACTAGACACTACACAAACATAGTTGTTGTAGAGTACAACACAAAAAACTACAAATGACCATGGATTGCTACTACAAATAAACACACTAAAGTGGGAATAAGCACATAACCCTACTACACTTTAAAACAAAAAGTTGTTGCTAATAAAACACAAAAACCTTTCCTTCTCAGCCTCAACTGAAAACCATTTATGGACAACAAAATAAATGAAACACAGTTCCATAAATTGAACATACAATAGCTATGAACAAAAAACTAAAACCAACACATTACATTTCACAAATTGTTGTACACATGTTGCTACAACACAAAACTATACAACAAACTAACCCAAAGGTTGTTGCAATGCACATAAAACTACTACAAATAAGAACATGGCACTAGAAACCAGATTCTTCTCATTAACATGAATAGACATTTACATCATAATATGCAACCCTACTTGCCAGGGAAGCAAGAAGGTTGCACAACCTCTACAGAAAATCCTCACGTGGAGCCCACAAAACCCTATCTCCAATTCCAATGAGAGAGACATCTCCTCCAAAATATCATTACACATACATTTCAAAACCCCCTAACCCTAAACTTAGGGGGGATTCTTTTAATATTTTAATAAAAATATCTTTAGCTAACTTTCCCTCCATCATAAACCCACATTTAATGGCATTTAAATTTCATGTCACTTCACATTTTCCTTTTAAATTTACATTTTATGTCATTTCACGTGTACATTTTATGTTTACATTAAATTTGCATAATTAACCCAAGTTCACACTTGGGCTCTAATAGGCCCTTGACAAAATTCCTGACTTGTCTTGAGCCATCTATAGGCAGACATCCACACTCACTTGTGTTAGCATTGAACAATCCCAAACCATTTTTGAATGATAAGCTACAAGTTGTGCACTATCCTCTACTCTACTCTGCTATTACGTTCCATCTTGGTGCACTGCTTCCTCTATTGGTGTCCCAACCTTCTACTCACAAGACCCCATCTATTCTCTACTCTTTTGAGCATCTCAGCCTCCTTTGTTCAAAAGACCCCACTCTCTACTTCTCTACTCTACTCTACTGCAACCTACATTCAGTGTCTTAATGTTCTCCCTTATTCCACCACCCATGTCTACTACATCTTATTGGATGTTATGTCCTCTTCACTTGTTGGTGTTGTTGGATTCCTCTATTTTTTGTTGGGTTAGGGTCTTCATCTACAAAAGATTGTCTTTACATATTCTTTTGTTTTGGAACAACTAAGAAATAAATGTGCTATTTGGTTTGCACAAGACTAGCTAGAAACACTGATGGGCGTCTTAATGAAGACTACCCATATGCTATCCGCTAGATCTCATTTCAGTGTTGCATGGTTCCTTTGAAAAGTAGAAAAACAGAACAATATAATGACAAATAGTTGGTGTAATTTGCAGGAAAAAATTGACATGTAACCAAAATTAAAAAAATTTGAGTCCTTTTCATTCTTGATTATGGCTCCCTAGGAACAATTTATTGAAAAATTCTTGAACTAGGGAAACTCTTGTCGATTTCTTTCCCACTGATGACTAGAAATCACAACCTTATACGAAACTCACAACACGCCACCAAATTAACAAAAGCCAGAAATTTTTTGAGCCAAGAACCAATGATTTTGTGTTCTTCTTGAACTGCAGGCAGGCCAGGCCCATAACCCCCTTTCGACTACAAATTCATCCACCTAGGATTCTCTCTACTGTTGCTGCCACCCAGCTGAAGAGGGGAACCAAACTATTCTTGGCTAGTGCATTTGTTGGAGGGCTCTATCTAGGAGTGGCAATAATAAAAAATAAATTGAAAAGAAAATTTTAATTCAACACACGAAGGATGACACAACTACTGAAACATATATGGACGTACACAGACAGTTTCTACACGGACAATGGTGGAACAAAGACAATTGTAACATAGACAATGACGTTAAACACATAGAATTATGACATTGTTGGGTTATGTTATATTCTTTCCATGACTAGCCCACATAGTTAACCGGGTGGTTAGAAGGGGGATGGAGCCCCCCCTTCGTTGCGCCGATTGCGTAGCAAGGGGAGTCATAGGGGGTTTGAGGGGTGCAGGTAACCCCACTCTATGGGGTCTGGGATAGCGCCCCGGACCCTATGTTAGGTTGGGCAGACCTACCTCTAGTTTTGTGCATGATTTTTCGCACATGGTTTTGGACGCGATGGTTTTCGGTCCATGGTATTGGATGCTTCAGCATGTATAAATATGTATTGTAACATTGAAAGTAACATAATGAAAAATCAATCTGGTAGTCCCGGTTTTGGGATCTAGGGGAAAATCTCTGTGTATATGTGTTTTATGTGTTATGCTCTCGCATTGTTTATTTTCTGTCTTCTAGAATTCGTATGCAGGTAATTTTTGTACAGGGTTAAAACCTACATTTGGCACCAGAGTTGTTTTGGCTTCAAGGGGATGCCTTTGTTGTTGAGGGGTTTCACTCATGCCTATGGTAGACCCTGTTCAGTGGGAGATCTGCAGGATCGATTCTGGTGGTGAAAGAGGATGGCGAGCAGTGGAAAGATAGAGATCGAGAAATTTAATGGTCAAAGATTTGATTTGTGGAAACTCAAGATGGAGGATTTGTTGGTGGACAAAGATCAGTGGATCACAGTAGATCTGGGTACTAAACCAACAGGAGTGTCTGATGAAGAATGGAAGAAGTTGGATCGGAAGGCAAAGAGAACAATACGATTGTGTGTCTCAAATTCAGTATTGCTGAATGTATCAGGGGAAGCTATGGTGAAGGATTTGTGGGACAAGTTAGGGACTTTGTACCAATCTAAGTCTCTAGTGAATAAATTGTTCCTACGGAAAAAGCTATATAACCTGAGGATGAAAGATGGAGACTCGGTGACAGAGCATCTGAATGCGTTTAATACTATGGTAAGTCAGTTATCGCCTATTGATATCAAAATTTCAGATGAAGATAAGTGCATTAGTTTGTTGTGTTCTCTACCATATTCGTGGGATAGTCTGGTTATTGCAATAGGTAGCAATGCAACTGCCTTGCAGTTTGATGAAATAGTCTCATCCTTGCTGACGGAGGAGATGAGACCGAAAAATATGGAGAGCCAAAATGGTAATGCCTTGTCTGTATGGGGACAGTCCCAGAATAGAAACAAAAATAAGTCATTGAGTGGGAGCTCTAAATCTAGAGGGAGATCTAAGTCTCTAGGAAAACCCGTAAAGGTGGTGTGCTGGAAATGCGGAAAGGAAGGGAACTACAAAAGGGACTGTAAATCTAAAGCTCCTGATAAAGGAAATGGATTTGATGATTCTCCTTCTGCAGAGGCGAAAACCACCTCAGATGAAGGTGGGGATGTGTACTTGGCTTCTTCAAGTACACATGTAGATCATGAGGCATGGTTGATTAAATCAGGTGCATCCGTTCACGTCACTCCCCATAGAGAGTGGTTCTGCAAGTATGAAAAATACAATGGTGGTGATGTCTTCTTAGGGGATGATAAGAAGGCTAGAATTGTTGGTCAAGGAAAAGTAAAGTTGAAGTTGCAAGGTGGAAGGGTTAGAACACTTCTGATTGTTCTACATATTCCTACATTGGCTAGAAATATGATTTTTGTAAGCAAGTTGGATGATGTAGGTGTAAAAACAGTGTTCGAGAAGGATACTTGCAAGATGGTTCGGGGGGCACTGGTATTGACACGGGGAGTTCAGATTGGAACTCTGTACAAGCTGCAAGGTAGCACTGTTGTTGATGGGTGCAACAGTTCTGTGGTTCCTGAAAGTGGAGCAGAAAATCTAGTGGTCTCTGGAGAGAAGACCATGCTATTGCATTAAAGGCTTGGACATATTGGAGAGAAGGGCCTTCGACTACTTCATGGTAAAGGTATGAGTAATAGCTTGCTGGATTTTGATTTTTGTAAAAATTGTGTATATGGGAAGCAGAATCGGGTGAGTTTCCCCTTTGGTGGTATGAGGGCGAAACAAATATTAGAGCTTGTGCACAGTGATGTGTTTGGACCTGTGAAGGTTCCATCACTGGGTAAGTCTGTGTACTATGTATCATTTATAGATTATTTCTCAAGGATTACATGGATATATTTCCTTAAGAATAAATCTGAAGTCCTTGACAGGTTTAAAGAATTTAAGGCTCTGGTGGAAAATCAGACAGAGAAGAAGATAAAGGTGTTGAGGACAGATAATGGTGGAGAGTTTTGCAATAAGGAATTTGAAGAATTCTGTAAGAAGTGTGGTATAGCACAACAGGAGACTACTCCATATACACCTCAGCAAAATGGAGTTGTAGAAAGAATGAACAAGACATTGATGGAAAGGGCAAGAAGCATGCTTAGTGGTGCTGGGTTGTGACAGGAATTCTAGGTAGAGGCGGTGGAGACAACATGTTACCTAATCAACATATCACCTTCATCAGCGTTGGAGGATAAGACTCCATAAGAGGTATGGACTGGTAAGAAACCCTCTCTTTCTCATCTGAGGGTATTTGGATGTAATGCATATGTACATGTTCCAAAGGAGAAACGAACCAAGTTGGATAGTAAATCTGAAAAGTGCATCTTTATTGGGTATAAGGATGGTTTAAAGGGTTATAAGCTTTGGAACCCAGTAACAAGGAAGGTTGCGTACAACCGAGATGTGGTGTTCATAGAGGTGAAAGATGTTATTAAACATGAAGTCCAACCAAAGGAACCTGAGAAGATAGAGTTTGAGCTAAAGGAGGAAGAACCACACTCTACAGTAGAGGAGGAATCAAAAGATGAAGAGCCACAAACTCCGGGTGTGAGAAGATCAGTGCGAGAAAGAAGGCAGCCAGAAAGGTATAGTCCATATGCTTTCTGTTCAAACTTTGCTTTGTCTGTTACTGATGATGATCCCAAAACTTTGAAGGAAGCAGTGGATTCAGAGGATGGAAAACTCTGGAAAGAGGCCATGGTTGATGAAATGGCATCTTTGCACAAAAATGAGGCTTGGGATCTGGTGGAGTTGCCGGCTGGAAGGAAACCCATTGGCAGCAAATGGGTGTCCAAGAAGAAGACAAATGCAGAAGGGAAGGTGGAGAAATACAAAGCTCGGTTGGTAGCAAAAGGTTATTCCCAGGTGCCGGGAATTGATTTTGGTGATATTTTTTCTCCTGTTGCCAAGGTAACTCTATTAGATTAATTTTATCTATTGCTGCTGCTTTTGATTTTGAGGTAGAACAGATGGATGTGAAGACAACATTTCTTCACGGGGATTTGGAAGAGTAAATCTACATGAAGCAACCTGAAGGCTTTGCGGTGAAGGGTAAGAAAGAACTAGTATGCAAGTTAAAGAAGTCTCTGTATGGGTTAAAACAGTCACCAAGGATGTGGTATCATAAATTTGATACATTTAAATGGGGACTTGGCTTCACCAGAAGCAAAGGAGATCATTGTGTGTATTTTAAATTAATTGGTGACCGTGTTATTTATCTGGTCTTGTATGTGGATGATATGTTGTTGGTTGGAAATGACAAAGAAATTATCTAGGATTTGAAGGCCCAATTGTCCTCCAAATTCGACATGAAAGATCTCGGTGCTGCAAACTATATTTTGGGCATGGAAATTAAAAGAGATCGGGCAAAGAGGAAGCTCTGGTTAAACCAGAGGAAGTATGTCGAGGCAATATTGCAGAGGTTTAATATGCAGGATAGTAAACCGGTGAAGGTTCCTATTCCTGTAGGTGTGAGGTTATCTGCTGAACAGTGTCCCAAGACACAAGAAGAGGAAGAGGACATGTCCCGTGTTCCATATCAAGTGCAGTCGGTAGCTTGATGTATGCAATGGTCTATACTAGACTAGAAATTGCACATGCAGTGGGAGTATTGAGTAGGTTTATGTCAAAACCAGGGAAGGAGCACTAGACAACAGTG
>APFE030056678.1:0-11938 GCA_000404065.3 Pinus taeda | reverse complement strand
AGGGTTAAAATGTAACATATTTAAATGAAGTTGAAATTTGTTATATTATATTAACTATTAAAGTTATATAAATTAAATGGTCTGTAATGAGGAAAGGCTCGTGAAACTCAAAAGAGACATTTAAAAGAATTTATATATTTGTTGGTTAAGGATTTGGATGAGGCTTGGAACTCTGGAACAAGACCCTAATTGAATTTGTCTCATTTAGAGATGAGAGTTATGGTTTTTGGTTCTCTCATTCTATAGTGATAAATGGATCTCGGTGGGAAGAGGGTTTTTTTTTTTTTTTTTTTGGCTATTTTTGGAGAAAAGGAGAGAATTCTGAGAAAAGACCTAACCAAGCATGGAAAAGGGTAATAGTATGCTACTTATGGAGTAAATTCTTGAGGGTTAGAACCAGTGGAAGACTACACTACAGACTGAGTCTATAAAATTTCAGGTTAGACCTTGGAGGGGTTTTGATGCCTGCGGGTTGACCTGGATCAGTAATAGTCACATTAACTATCATGGAAGTTGGGGAAGCTTGGGGTGAGAATCAGACGTAATTGTCCTTCTCATTGGAAGGAAGGAAGGCACTCTTTTGGTTGAGTTGCTTGACTATCTAAATTTATTCAGATAAGTGTGCCTGAAACTGTCATGTTTGGAACTATTATATTTGAAACTATTATGTTTGGAAATTGCATAGATTGTAATTTGTGTGTGTCTGAGTATCAAATGTAAGTATCTTAATCTCTTGAAACTGGTACATGAGCGGGTTCAAGGTACTAATATATATGAAAGTTAACCCAATTTTTGAGTTGGTCTAATATTGTTAATTCGGCAAGGGATGTGAATATGTACAAACATGAATGAGAACCGTTGCAGTGATAAAATAAAAGAAAACACATGAACTCGTTTTGTTTTTTTTTTTGTACAAGTAAAAGTGCGTTGGGGACCGAATATCGTAAGAGAGAAAGGTGGAAAGTTAGTCTAGAGTTAAGTACAGAACTAGTTCAGACTTGCATGCTAACTCGGTTAGGTTAGTTTGATAAGCTGGTGGGAAACCGTAGGCCAAAATAACCTGTTACCCATTAATAAAATAAATAAATAAACCTGTGGGCGAACAGGGAGTTCAGTAAACTCCCCAACTTGTCAAGGTCTGCAGCCTGTTGTGAATAGAAATGGTATAATTGCTCATAATTGTTGTAACGCCTTTTCGGGTGATAATCCAAATTTATTATCGTATTAATAAGTTGCTTCCCACATAATGAAATGTACAAATGCATTATTGTCATTGATAGAAAAGAAGAAACAACATGGAAAAGGAGTAGCAATGTAGCAACAAGGTAAAGATACGAGAAAGCAAAGCAGCAAATTTATGCTTGGTATACTTGATGACAACAAAACAAAGGAGCAACAAATAACTTGATGGCTTGGTAGAACATTTATGCTTGCATGTGTTTTGTATAAGGCTGATTTGAAGACTGATTTGTTGGAGAAAATTGTTGTGATGCAGGGCTAGACTCCATGACAACAAGACAAGGTTACTGAGTCAATGCCCTGAAGATATTGTGATGCAAGCCCAAGGAAAAGGAAAATATGTTGGCGAGATTATTATGATGCACTAATGGCAAATGTTCGTATTGATTATGAGGAATGAATGCCCAAATATATAGTCATATGTTATTTCTATAATGTTACTTTTGGCATTATGTTGATATTTGTGTATGTAATCATTATAGATGGAATAATATGTGGTCAAACACTTATTTATGTTCTAATATTATAAATAAGAAGAGCTTGGAAATGAATGAGTGGAAGGAAAAATGTCAAGCATTCACCTCATATTCTTATCTGGAATACAAATAGCCAGAAAACTTTATCTATAAAAGATTTTTTTGGAAGCAAGTAGATGTTAGAGAGTTGGAGAATGTGTGAGATTTGATTGAGGTATTATGCATTTCTTACCTAGAACATATGAAGCTTATGTGAAGCAGATTTGAAGGGAAGAAGAGACAGAAATGAAGATGGAGATATGCAAAATTTATGGCTAGGTAAACCAACACATTGTTTTTTCTTGTCTATATCAGAGGATTGTAGTCTCCTTTCAAGTTGTGGCTTGATAAATATACAATTGGAGTTGATTGAGGTAGAAGCCTCTTATGGGGTTTTCCCCCCTTTATGGAAGACTATAGCCTACGGCGATGGATCGACTATTATGTCCCATCCATCCTCAATTTGTAGAGGACATTACATGGCACCTAATAAAAGAAACAATGCTTTAGTTTAGGAGGTAATATCTAAATTCCTATTTCTTTCCATTCAGGACATGCATCTTGCAAAAATGATCATGGGGTACAAATACGAAAAAAGGCCTAGATCGTACTAGCATTGCCATAGTCTAAGAATAAAAACCCTTTCATGTGAAACAAGGTCAGTACAACATACTACAAGCACAAATAGCAAATTCAAAATCAATATATTTATTCAATGAAAGAATGATGAATCCTATTAGCACATATTAAATTAAATATCTCAATTTGCAGTGTCACTCAAAATTTCTCAGGATGGATCATAACTAAGTACTCAATGTTGTCTTGGGTTTAATTTGGGGAAAGGAGGAGCTCTTCGTGACAATGGGATGACCAGGCTTTGTGGAAGGGAGCTATACGATACTTTTCAGCATACAAGTCATTCATTCTAGTGGAGAAGATATAGAGAAGTCCTTAATAAGGACCTTTCCAAGATCAATTTGGAGGAAAATCCATTTTTCAAAGCTTAAAAAAAGTTCTAGATTCAACCAAGAGTAGTGATTTCTCAGAGCAATTATTAATTCCTAAGAAATTGGAGCCAAGATGACATGTTGACCATTTATTCTTCTATTGGACAAGGAAGCATTTATGAAAATTCCTTGGCCCTTTGATCCAATATTTGACGTAAATCTCATGATTAGGAATGTAATCAAAGGTGCAATTTATATTAAGAAAAAGGGAAAAGAAGCGGGCCAATTAATAATTATCTCCAAAAAAATTCAATATAATCCTAAAAGATTTTAAATGGCAAAGGTTAACTCCACAGTTATTCTATGCTTTAGAAACTTTTCTAATTTCCATGATTGAAGCATGTATTCATGCCTTGAAAGAAGCTCACAAATGTTTTTGATATTGGTTGAAGCAAAGAAAATGTGGAGAGCTACACTCACATAAAGGTATGGACAAAAAGTATGTGAAGCTTGTTGTCCCAGACTCCACACAAAGAATGGACAATAAGTGAAGAAAACAAGTCAAAAGGTATGTATAGTTTTTGTCATGCAGACGTAGGTGTTAACTCCACACTCTATAATGAAGGCTTTGCGGCGCAAGTGACAAAAAGGTTTGCATGCAGAACTTTGGATTAAAATGAGTGGAGCTTGATGCGACATGCCCACTATTACCCCACTTTCTGTATGAGTTACAGGCTACATTGCATGGGTACCGCTTCTAGCCCTTGGAGAGAAAGTATCTCGCACTCTGCACTCCTGGGAAATTGGGAACTGCTACGAAATGCTCCAAAACAGAGGGGATATTCTGTAGGAACATTGGAGATTTCTGGGAGCTTTACGGTCCATAATAAAGGGTTTTTTCTACTATTTTTGCCTAGGAACGTTGATCGGGAAACTATGTGGGCTCCCATCCATTGAGGAGCATCTAGATGCTCCTTGATGGATGGGAGCCCCCATAGGTTCCTGATCCACGAGTACCCGTCATTGGGAAAAAAGTGCCAAAGATTGGAGGGAAAATTATATGTTTTTGGCATTTTTCTCCAATTATTTGCCTATATACCAATTTTATGCTCTCAGTGATTCAATCCAACTTTCTTTGTGTTGTGGAAGCTACAGTTGAAGTTAGAACTGAGCACTAAGGGATGTTTTTCAAAGCTCAAGGACGTTATGTTGTGTCCATTTTCCATTGACGCATTAATGATATGTTGTGTGCAGATAGATTCTTGAATCTTTTCTGTCTTTTGTGAGAAATTATGAAATCTTCATTGAAAATTCTTCAATTTCGCAATGGTAGAAACACTAAACTATTTTGTAGCAGAGAAATCATGCAATTTACAAGCTCCTAATATTCTTCATAACATCTAAGTTTCTAACCATTTATGATTTTTGTCAACGTAAAGTAAAAATGATACATAAATGTGTTTCCTTTCGGTTTGTCATCGACCTTATCATCGTTAGTAACTGCCATTATAGATTTTCAAGCAATACTTCTTGATCTGTTTGATTCAAAAGACAGATTCGATAGATTTTCACACTTTGGCCTTCCAAAAGTTGTTATGTATTCACTGATAACCCATGAGCTAGGTATCTTCTGTGAAAAAGGATTATGTGTTGTATATTAAATAGGCTGAGTTCCAAAATCTGATAATTACTAAATGTTGATCTTGGTACCTGTAAAGGAGGGCTATTGCAATCAACAAGGACGAGTTTGGTCGTGTCTTTAGGGTGAGTTTCCTCTACTAAATCAGCTAAGGGAATGTGCCTACACAAGAATTGAATTGTTATTCGTGATTGTGATTCTTCCCTCATGGATATAGTCAATCAACAAGGACGAGTTTGGTCGTGTCTTTAGGGTGAGTTTCCTTTGCTAAATCAGTTAAGAGAATGTGCCTACACAAGAATTGAATCGTTATTCGTGATTGTGATTCTTCCCTCATGGATATAGTCATGTTTACTTCAGATAAGTGACCAATATTCCTATCATGAGGAGTTGAGTTTTGTGGTGCTGAATGGGTGGAAGTTTTTGTTGTAAAGGGGGTTGTGTTAGCTTAATTTCTTTTGCTACACAAGCTCATTCCTTGCTAGACTAAGCATAATCATTTTTAAGAATTCTTAACCATGAAAGAAATGGTAGAGAAGTTGTATAATGATGGTAGAGAAAGAAATGAGTTGTGAAAGCAGAAGAAGATATTGGAGGATGAAAAGAAAGAGCTCCAAAATAGACTCAAAGAAATGAAGTTGCAACAACAAACTACAGAAGAAGCTTTGTTGAAGCATCAAAATGCTAAGGCATGCAATAATTGTTTAAGACCAATTTCCTCACAAGAATATGATTCTTTTGGTTCCTTGGAGATGCATACCCAAGGAATTGGGTCCAAGTTTTTATTAAAAATGGGTTATGAAGGGAAAAACTTGGAAAGCCATGCCTAAGGTATAATAGAACCCATTGTGGTTGAAGATCGACCTCAATATGCTAGGATAAGATATGGAAAAGAAGAGGTTGAAGAGTCTTCCAAGACCATTGAAGCAAGTGATGTTTCCAAGGGAACTTCTCCATCTTTAGATTCACCTCGTCAAAGTTGTGACAAAGACAAACATCAAAGGCATAGCCCAGACTACACTAAAGTTTATTTCGATTACAAGTAACATGGCAATAGAAATCATGGTTTTGGGCGTAAAATGTTATGTTCATTTTGTGGGCTGACTAATCATAAAGTTTCCAAATTCTGCAAGAAAATGGCAATGTATAGGAAATTCATGAAGGAGAAATGACAAAAGGTCCAATCTCCAAATCACAAGAAAGATAATGGCGAAAAGTAGTCATATGTGCATAACTATTTCACACATTGTCAAAGAAGTGGTCATTTGGTAGATAGATGTTGGAAGTTTCATTCCATGTTTCAACATGTGCCCATCAAGAATCCCATGCAAAAATACATGCCAAAGGAAGCTGCAAAAGAGGTATGTGCTATCGATATTTCTAAACCTATTCAACAATTTAAGGAGAATCCATTCTCATGGTTTGGTAAGAAATGAATATCATACTTGCAAAATTATGTTTGTTTTTTTGCATATTTAATATCTCCAAATTTCCTATGTTATTCCCCTCGATGAGAAAGCATGGAGGAAAGCACACTTATAGTGCCTTGTCTGCATTTAAAGGAGACTAACTCTGCGTCAAAGCATAGTTACCAAATACGTCAGAATCAACGAAAAAAAATCAGAAATTTGTCAATTCGATACATAGAGTAAATAATTCAAGGAAATTCTAGTCGGTTTGTTTATGGTTTTATTCATTTGAGCTTCCTCAAAGAAAGCAATACTTCATGGTCAAGACAACTTGCTTGGAAACGTTAGTTCTTTTTAAGGAGTCAGGAGTTAGTGTTGGTTTTGAAACATTAGGATCGCTTTGCTCAAGATTCTTGGACATATAAGGTTAAGGCTTGAAGTTTGAATACATAACTGAGTCTATTTAGAAAAGGAAAGGAAATAGAAAAAAATTTGTAAATTGGGAAAGTTCCATTTTTCAATTTCACTATATTGTAGCGTTGGAAAGCAAAAAGAAAAAATAGGAAAAACAAAAACTTTTGAAAGTGGTTACTATTCATTTTTTAAATATAATTATATGTTAATTAAATAAGTGAATATAATTATATTTTAAATAAATAAGTTTAGAATAATGATTTTTAAATATATTTATTTTCTAAATATGTATTTATCTATTAAACTTTTTGGATTTAAATTCTTAATGGGAAAAAGAAATATAGATATTTTATTTTTAATTATATCTTAAAAGTGGTTATATAATCTAGAGTTATTAAAAATCTTTCAAAATCTAATATGAATTAAAAAAAATTGGAGCATATATTTTTATTAGAAAAAATCATTCATATATAATATATATATATATATATATATTATATTGTATATATATATATAATCTTTATGATATATACTATCGATTTTTTTTTTAAGAATTGGAAAATTTTCATTCAAATTTTTATCTCGAATCAAATTAGAATCCAAATTGGAACTCGAGCTTGGTAACTATGCATCAAAGAAGAAAAAGTGATCGATAAGAATGATGATTGCACTCTAAAGAAAATTGTGCATTTTGAAAAGAGCGATTTGGATAGAAATGAAGACCGAAAACTATTGTAGGTTAAAAGATAATATGTAGTGAATCTGTGTTTTCTAACGCAGTCAGAGATCAAAGGTATTGATAAAGAAATTGCTAAAGATCTTATCTAAAGAAGTTGAGAAAGCAATAAATCCAACTTGATGGGACCTTGGTTCTAAGAAAACATTGTTCTGAAGAAATAACAACCAAAAGTTATAGGGATGATGAATACATGGTCTTGGAAGAACTTGGGCATGTTTGGAAGCCCCAATGATTTTATTGTTATCGACAACAAGAAGGCTCCATACCATCAGTGACATGCAACGAGATCTAGCACTGGTGGTTACAATGGCAATCATATATCCCCAGCAAACTGATGGAATATTAAATTCGAAATCTCATTACAATTGCTGCCATGGATTGATTAAACCTTGATATTTTGGTATGAGTGTTGACAAATATGACGGTGCCATGAGGTTTGGCTATTAGTTTGACAACAAATTAGTAATTTTGGGTAAAATGTAACTAGTCAGTTTTATACCGAAATGTCAGTTATGTAACGGAGGTCGATGATATAAAACTACTGAATGACCATGAAATGTATGTGTGGAGAATCATTGTTGAATTAATAAATTCCAATCCCTTGCCCCGTGGATGTTTCCTTGACTCCCTGTCGAGGTTTTACCACGTAAATCCTAAGTGTCTATTTGCATGTGTTTGAATTTAGTTTCTTTTCTTGGTCAATGTATAACTGAATGAGTTTAACTTCTTTTCTTCATTATTTCCATATTCATTCAACAATTGGTATCAAAGCGTGAGCGTGAATCTTCCTGTGGAGGAAAAAAAAATAATTTTAGCACGTGGTTGAGTGTGTGGCTGAGCGAGCAACCTACCCTGCGTAAGAGAAGGACCTGTTGTTAAGTCTTTGCGTAAGAGCGAAAGGCATGAAGTTGCTGGGTGTTATTTGCGTGTGAACAAGCGTGGAATGGTTTATAAGGAGTGATATCTGCGTGGAGCCGTTGCTGGCCCTGTTCAGGCTCTTGAGAAGTCATCATGGAATCTGCGTGTGCAGCCGCCAAGGAGTCTGCGTGTGCAGTTGTCGAAGTAGCTGCATGTTTTTTTGTGTGAGGAGGAACTGCTTGTCTGCGTGTTTTGCTCGTCTGCCCTGCATGCTCCCTGCGTGGAACGCTGTTGTGGAGGAGTCCCTGCGTGGAATGCTGTTGTGGAGGAGTTCTTTGTTGCGTGAGCGTTGCTGGTCTGTTTCGCGTGCTGCCTGATAGAAGGATGCCAGTCCAAACCCTCTACGTATTGTCCCTTCTGCGTGTGAAGACCAGAGCCTGTGTGTTGTCTGCATGATTGGTCTGCGTCCAGAGTCTGCAGACGAAGTTTTATCTGCTGAAGAATTATGTATGATAGATGAAACTTCACCTGAATGTAATGTATCTTATGGTTTAGATAGCTAGCTGTTAGACTCTGGTGCTTCGCGTCACATGTGCCCACATAGAAATTGGTTTACCTATTATAAAAATGTAAATGGTAGTTCTATGTTTATGGGTAACAATGTGTCATGTCAGACTGTTGGGATGGGAGATATCAGGATTAAGATGTATGATAACACAATTAGAACGTTAACTAGTGTTAGACATGTACCTGATTTGAAGAAAATTTTGATTTCTTTGGGAGTGTTGCATTCAGATGGTTAGAAGTTTACAGGTCAGGATGGCGTCTTGAAAGTCTTTAAAGGAGCCCTTGTGGTTATAAAGGCAAAAAAGGTCAGAAATCTTTACAGGTTAAAAGGAAGTACTTAGATCAGTGAAGCAGTGGTTGTGTTAGAAAAGGAAGAAGCAAGTACTCGTCTATGGCATCAGCGATTGGGTCATATGAGCGAGAAAGGTCTTCAGATACTGATGAAATGTAAATCTCTTCCCGGTCTGAAATCCTTGAAGTTAGATTTCTGTAAACATTGTGTGTATGGAAAACAGTGTAAACAGAGATTTAAAGTTGTAAATCATAATAGTAAAGATGTTTTAGACTATATTAATTCTGATCTGTGGGGGCCATCCCCTGTTGTGTCATATGGAGGTGCACTGTATTTTTTAACATTTATTGATAATTACTCCCGTATAGTTTGGGTCTATATGCTGAAAAGGAAAGATGATGTATTAAATGTATTTAATCAATTTAAAGTAATGGTAGAGAAAAGAACATGCAAATCCATTAAATGTTTAAGAACTGACAATGGTGGTGGGTTCACTTCAGTTGAATTTGAACAATATTGTAAGGATGAGGGAATTGTTAGACACAAAACTATTGTTTATAATCCTCAGCAAAATGGTGTTGCTGAGCGTATGAATCAGACTCTTATGGAAAGAGCCAGAAGCATGATCAGCAATGCTAACTTGCCAAATGAGTTGTGGGCAGAAGCAGTATCTACTGCTAGTTATTTAGTTAACAGATCACCTTCAATAGAAATTGATTGTAAAATTCCTGAAGAAGTTTGGACAGGTCAGTCTTGTGACTATTCACGTTTGAGGATATTTGGTTGTGATGCTTATTCTGTCATTCCGAAAAATCAGCGTTCAAAATTAGATCCAAAGTCGAAATGTTATGTCTTTGTTGGGTATGAGTATGCGGTGAAAGGATATAGGTTGTGGGATCCTACATTGCGAAGTATAGTCATTAGTAGAGATGTAACATTTGATGAATCCTCTCTTTTAAAATCAAATGTTGAAAGAATTGAACAGGAACAGGTATCGCCAAATCAACGAGTTCAGTTGGAGGCTAGACTTTTCGGTGACAGTCGAAAGGAAGGTGAGAATTCTGGAGAAAAAGGTGCTGAAGACACAAAGGAAGCCATTGAAGCTTCTGAACCAGTGCAAGTTTCTGAACCAGTTCCGCAACCAGTCACCATAAGAAGGTCTACAAGGGAAAGGAAAACTGCTAAGGGGTATGAAGATTATGCTTCATCTTTTGCTTTGATTACTGAAGATGGGGAACCTTCTTGTTATCAGGAACCAGTAGATGATACAGATAGCGAAAAATGGAAAGCGACTATGGAAGAAGAAATGGACTCCTTAGCCAAGAACAATACCTGGGATCTTGTAGAGCTTCCTAAAGGGAGAAGTGTTGTTGGATGCAAATGGTTCTTCAAGCTGAAACGGGAAGTTGATGGAAGTGTCGAAAGGTATAAGGCGAGACTGGTAGAAAAAGGGTATTCTCAGGTTGAAGGTATAGAATTTCATGAGATTTTTTCTCCAGTTGTAAAACTTGTTTCTATTCATACTGTGTTGGCACTAACTGCGTTGCTTAATCTTGAGTTAGAACAGTTAGATGGTAAAACAACTTTTCTACATGGTGATTTGAACGAAGAGATATATATAAGGAACAACCAGAAGGTTTTGTACGAGGCCGCAATAGAAGATTAGTTTGCAAGCTCAGGAAATCATTGTATGGTCTGAGGCAGTCTCCCAGGCAATGGTACAAGAAGTTTGATTCCTTCATGGTGAGCCAGAACTTTATAAGAAGTGAGTATGATCATTGTGTATACTTCAAAATTTTCAATGGAATATTCATTATCTTACTTTGTATGTTGACGATATGCTTATTGCAAACAAAAGCATGGAAGAGATCAACAGGTTAAAGGCTCAACTCTCTAGGAAGTTTGATATGAAGGATCTTGGAGCAGCAAAACATATCTTGGGCATGGAGATACACAGAGACAGGAAAAATGGTAAGCTTTGGTTATCACAGCAGAAGTATGTGTAGAAAGTACTTGAAAAGTTCTCTATGAACAATGTGAAACCTGTTAATGTTCCACTAGCTTCCCATTTTAAGCTTTCTTCGGTTTTGAGTCCTAGAGCTGATGAAGAAAAGTAGTATATGTCTCATGTACCATATGCAAATATTGTAGGCAACTTAATGTATGCGATGGTGTCTACAAGACCTGACATTTCACATGCAGTTGGAGTTGTCAGCAGGTTCATGGCAAATCCAGGTAAAGAACATTGGCAAGAAGTGAAATTGGTGCTTCGATATATAAGAGGCACAAGTGACGATTGCATCGTCTTTAATGGTAGTGAAGGATCAGTCTTTGGATATGTAGATGCTGACTATGCAGGTGGTTTGGACAAAAGAAGATCTACTACAGGTTATGTCTTTACTCTTGCAGGTGGAGTAATTAGTTGGATGTCAAAGCTTCAAGAAACAGTTGCATTGTCCACTACCGAAGTTGAATATATAGCTGGTTCAGATGCCAGTAGAGAAGTAATCTGGTTAAAGGGTCTGCTCGATGAAATTGGAAGAACGCGGGAGAAAGTGAATGTACTATGTGACAATCAAAGTTCTATTCACTTGTCTACAAACCCTGCCTATCACAGCAGAACCAAGAACATTGATGTAAGGTATAATTTTCTGAGACATGTGATCGATGGCGGAAAAGTAGCTCTTCAAAAGGTCCATACACGAGAGACTTGTGTAGACATATTCACAAAGCCAGTTACAGTAGAGAAGCTGTGGTGGTGTTTAGCTTCTTTTGGCTTGCAGAAAAGATGATGAATGGGCATGGGAAAGGGATTAGGAAAATTGTTGTCAAGGTGGAGTTTGTTAGTTTGACAATGAATTAGTAATTTTGGGTAAAATGTGTACTGCCCGCTCTAGTTGACTGACAGTGATATGACGCAAACATTTAATTGGCCATAAGGCCCACACTTTATTCTTTGAGGACCTCAGGTTGACGATCCGGACACATGACACTATTATTGGCGATTGATATGTTCATGGTTGTGATGTTTATGAATGCTTTCCATTGATATTATTATAGCATGAATGGTTATGTATCTTATCTATCAGTATTCCGATGATTGCAAAATTAAATAGTTAAGTTTGGTCTCTGTTTGAATTTATGATGAGGGTAATAAAGAATATGTATGCGCTCTACTAAAAGCATAATGATGATAAATTTGATGGATAGGTATATTTCTATGATGTTACGATGTTGATAGCTTAATGAATATGTATGTTTCCATTGATGATTAATGATGATAGGCATGAGGGATGTGTACCCTATGTTACCTACTTTC
>APFE030056665.1:34691-76022 GCA_000404065.3 Pinus taeda | reverse complement strand
AATATGCGAAGAAAAGATACCCAGAACACAGAATAGCAATGATTTTATTATTTAGAGAGTAATGTTCACTTGCCTCTTTGAGGGGGCAACCTCCAATAGAGCAGAGCTCGATTACAAAATAAGACATGATGCTTCTCGCAGGGAGTCTCTATCCTTTATATATGACTCATACACGCAATACCACGGGCCAATACCGTGGTATTATTAATACCATCTATCTAATACTACGGCCCATTTGCAACTAACTATGGTTCCGTTATTAATTGCGGATTAACCACTTACAATTATTAATATGGGTTTTATTGACTCTTGACTATGACGTGGTCCCATTACATAAATAAGGGGGTTAGGGTGGGACCCTAATAGTGTCGCCAAGTGCTTTAACAGCTACAACACCCTCCAAAATTTTTGCTTGCACTCAAATTTCAGAGACTTCCTTGAACTTTCCCTTTATTGTTGCCAGCACTCGAGCTCATTTCATGAGCTCTCTTAGAGTCTTTTCACCTCTTTCGCTTGTTCAGCCAAGTATCTTATTTTGGCATGCTCGATTGTTTTATCACGCTTGCGGTCCTTTTCTGGTGAATTCGAAGGTTTTTCTTTGTGTTTTTGAGTTTTCCTAGCTATGTAAACATTGATCGCACTCATACACAAAGTTTTAAGCACTGTCCCACAAGTGTTGTCATGGTCATCCGAGGGTCTATCTCAAGTGTCGCACTTGTTGTCGTTTGTTTTAGATAGTCTCACAGAGGAAAATTCTTTGTCTTGTTGCTCCAGTGGTCTATGTTGTTTTGTCATCAAATATGCTAAGTGTGTGATCACAACTTTAGGTTTCTCACAATTTCACCTTCCTCCCACACTTAGCCATTTTTCTAAAAATCCTCCTAAATGAACAACTCTCGTTCACAGCAACCCAACTGAAATGCACACTGCACAGTCTTAACCCTTTTTTATGCAACCCTACTATCTAAAACTATGCAGTGTGCAGTCACAGTCCTCTAGGGAAATTGCACTACGCAATTCCAAACCTGAGCAGACTGCCTTCCTCCCCATAATTACGTAGTATCTTCTTCAATATTGGCCTTAACTGTGCATTTCGTAAGATCATTCATCAAGCTTCCTCCCTGCATGCTCGAACCAGCAATGCGCAGAGATCCAAGCCTTCCTTGCCTCCTAGAACTACACAGAATTGTCTCTGATTGTCCTCCCTTAGTCGGGACTCACTGATCCGAAAACCTGCACAGACCTGTCCTCCCATGTCCCTCTGCTACCTAGTCTTGGCTTGTCTCTAAACACTACACAAACCTATCTCTCAGTATCCCACCTCGCAGTAGCCATTGATGATTTCAACTGCGCAATACTGCCTCCTAGTGGCCTCTACGCAATTTTTCCTAACAGTGAAGACTGTGCTCAGTAGTTCCTCGTCCATACCTGAGTTGCGTTCTACGAAGTATCAGTAACCAGTCTCCCTCCTTGTCACCTGGAATTGCATAATGCACAGTTACTAGGCCCTTTTTCCCAGCTTGTCACCTATCCTGGGGCTAGTCCATGGATAATAATGCATCATCTTAGACTAGGAGGTTTTTGGATTTGATGTCATCCCGTCATGAGTGAATTACAGGAATAGGTACATGGTTGGATCATAGTGAGATGATGAAGAATGAGAAGAAGGATAAAACATGCTATAAGACTCGCTTACAGTTGGATGGACAAAGGATTTTTTCAAGAATAAGTAAGGAGAGCACATGCATGGAACCACCTCATGAGACCAAAGATCATTGAAGGCCCCGCATCATCAAGTTATGCACGCGAGAAGAGGGAAAACATCCAAGAACACATCTATCACTCAGTAGCAACAACAATTTGACATTTCCACCTCAGCAAGAAACCCCATGTTAGCAGTGTCATGTCAAGTTGTGTCATGAGTTTTCAAAGGCCACATCACTATTACGACCCATATCTGTTTTAACTCGAATGTAATGTAAAGTGGAAGTCCAATGGACACACATGAATATGAAGAGTCATGTCAGTTTAAAAGTCATAGGAAGTTGAACAATCATGTGGGAAGTCCAAGAATCATTAGGGTCAAGCATCACCCTTGGTTATATATACACCCTCATTGTATGAGCAAGGACTTTTCACCTTGGCTCCTCCCACGAAGAATAGAGAGTTTCAATCAGTTCTTTGAGGAGAAAGGAGTGGCTCCAATGTCCCACTACTAGGGCTAGTTGTGTATGATGTAGATATGTGTCTTGGAAATTTTTTCTTAATATCAAAACATGTTTAGGCTAGCATGTTTCCATGCATGACTTGTAGATGTTTGTAAGACTATTCTTTGAGGATTTGTAATTCATGTTTCTTTCACATGTACTAATATAGTTGAACTATTTTGGTTGTTTTAGTGCTTATCTTTTTGGGAATGTGTTGTCTTGGTTATCATTGTTGTCTCATCCTTGTCGAATACTCCGCAAGATACTAGATAGACCATCCTTTCTTATTGGTTATAACAATTGTCACATCCGTAGTGGACTACTCTACTGGATGGTGGATGGGTCATCCACTTTACTTTGGTTTTAATGACTACCGCATCCACTATGGGCTATTCCATTGGATGCTAGACAAACCTGTCTTGGTTCTCGTGTGTTTCTTCCTAGGTGGTACTATTACACCTCGCTTAGAGTCTTACTTTTTCACCCTTTTGTAGTAAGATAACCTAGACACAGTTATGTTATACACTCACCTTACTTTTCGAAGGTACCAACATAACACTCTCATGTGCTAAACAACAAGAGCCAAGGAAAATATCTATGTAAATGGCAACCAACCCATCATACTAGATGGGACTCCTATAGAAAACGGTGTGAGGTCTTTTTGGGACCTTATACCTGGGAGATCCCCTGATGTTGGCGGATCCAACATCGTGAACATGAGTCCTATTATCATCTTAACTATTAACAAGTGTTTGAGGTGGTTCCTTGGTTTTAGAGTTTTGTAGGACCTTTTATTACCATTTTGTTTCCACATTTTGATGTTAACACTATGTCTTTTACTAAATTCCAGTTTGGGATTGTCTTTACAATTTGCAATTACATTTTGCTATTTCTCAGTTTTGGAGCATATTGAGAGTAATTTGGTACTTACATAAATTCTAATATTCAAAAGTTGGTAGTGAGTTTATGCACATATGCATGTAGTTATGTTGAGATAGATATTAGTCAAAATGTTTTTGGATAAAATTATTCTTAGGAGAAATTTTAAACACACTCAAATCTTGGATTACAACAATATAACATTCAGGTGCAAGATTTATCATCTTCCAAGTCATTTACAAATTGTATGTTCACAATTTTTTTAATGAACTAAGGCTTTTATATTAATAAAAAATCATGTCCCAGATAGGCCATTCAGAATGCTCCCTTAGGAAAATGTTTATCAGTCCCCATTTACAATCCCACAAAACCACAAAGAAACTAAGAGCCCAGTTTACATGACCTTAAACCCAACCCATCGCAAGATACAATCCCAACACTTTTTCATGAAGGGGTAAGATTCTGGGAGGGGTGAGACTGTGATAACAGACCCTCCCTCTCTGTACGCAAATCAAGGTACACCCCCTCACTTTTCATAGATTTCACTGGATTAACATGGGCTGTCGGATGGAGGGGCTAGAACTGAGAGGTGGAATTGCAATAATGGACCCCCCTCCACTCTATTGATGTCATAAGGACCCTCCTCCCCCACTATTCAACCTTTTCCATTGAATTATGGGCCATTTTTTTACCATTGATCAGTCGGACATATGATTTAGTGGGGCCTAATCCATCGCTTTTTCATCCAACACATAGAAAATTAGAAACAATAACAAAACCATTATCAAAGCTAAGAGATTCAAAGCTCAAAAAATCTACATACAAACCCAAACAAACCATAAAATCCTCATGGATATGTGCCATTGAAAACAAAATTCACAAAAATATCACACCAAACATTTACAAGAGGTTGCACAAAGAAATGAAGAAGGAAACCCCACCATAATCACTATAAAGTATTAGTAACCATGACGTCATACTTGTAACTTAGACCAAATTTTTCAGCAACAACATGATTGAGGACAAGAACAAAAATTCCCACCAACACTGCCAAATCTCAGCAACACTAATCATTCTCATAAGATGAAATTTTTCCTAGCACTTGAGCACTTACACCTAGGGGATCTAAAAGGTCTCCTTTCTCAAAATCACTTTCACAATGTAACCCTCAACCCGTGCAAAAATAGAATCCAAGTTGTCCAAGAGAAATCGATGATTGTGAAGCATTATTTCAACATCCTTCAAGGAGGATAAAACATTATAGTTGTCTTCCTCCTTTTCTTTGAGGATTAATCTCAGTAAGGCGAGCATTTGTTGATGCAAAGCTAATGAGTTCAGAAATTTTTTCTTCTTGTACCTGCAACAACCAAAGCCAAGAATCTTTTTCCGAGCATCATCAAGTAGTGCAAATTCATAATGAACTTCTCATTCCATTCCGTCTTAAGATTCCAACCCACTAATTTCATTTCTCAAATCTGGAGGAATAACATTAAAATATGTAGCTACCGAATCATAATTAAAGGGCCTAACCCTTCTCTGTCTCAAAGAAACATGACTACCACCTCCCCTTATACAATGTCTGCATTGTCTAGGAGGCATCAATGTTGTATATAGGGGGCAAGTTGGGCAACCACAACCTACAAAAGAACAATAGCCAAGACAAGACACACCACATACACTCTAGGTTGACTCACTAAACCTAAAACCACTGAATCATCCACAAATCTCCTGATAATTAATTCAGATCCTACCATATTTACAAAAGGGGTAGATGGAGACTCACCACCTTCAACAAACCTCTGACAGGCCAACACTGTTAAACGAGTAATTCTAACCACACGTGTTTTCGAAAAAAACTAAACAACTAATTAACAAGCAACCCAGAACATTTATAGATGATTTGACGTCCCACTTTCCAAATTTCCCAATACAATTTTCAAGTCTCAAAATAAATTATATTCCCTGACTCAAGACATTCCACGAGTATCGATTCGGAAAATGGAGACCCCTAAGAACCAGAATGACCCATCAACTTCTAAAAACTACCAATAAAACCACAATAATTGCCCCAACAGCATAAAACACCTCTGGAATTGGAAATCAACATGTGAACAACTCAAGAAAAAATATTGAGAAGGAGCACAAGTGAAAATAGATAGAACCTTCACCGGCACATTATAGATCCTGAAGCGAGAACAAATTCCAGTGCAAGTAATTCTCTAGAAAGCCAAAGTCACTCTTCCCACTAAACAAACTAAATTCCAAAATAGGGAGGGAAAGGTTTTACGCTCACCTCCTCTCCGGTATTCATATTCAGGAAACAAAACCTCAAAATACCTTGCATATAAAGAATATGGTCGTCCATGCCAATTTTACGTCTGCATAGAATAATGAAATTGCTCATGTCACGCTCCTCTATTCCATTAATATTTAATGCAACCAGGAGGTGGCGGGAACATACCCCAACTTCCCATATCATAAGCATTTACATTATTTACACCCCCATCAGGGGAAACTACATGCTCACATGCGCAATCTCATCCTTCCAAGAAAATATGGACCAAATAAAATTCAAAAAGATATAATTTTCAAGAGGAAATCAATTCAAAGATGGCTATTAATCAAAATGAGATAAATTGACAAATACATGTAGAATAAATAGATACATGTATTTTCTCAGGGAGGGAGGTTCTATTAGTTGAAGTCACCCTCGGTGGAACAAAAATACAACATGAAATTGATACCTCTAGTTTGAGTAATTTGTTCATTCCTTTTAAGACTCATGATCTCTAAACTTCTAACTCATTATTAGTTATTATGACTATTACTACTTAGGGACAAAAAGTTTAAAATAGAAGAAGAGAAAAAAAGGAAAATATAGGTAATCATTATGTCGAGAGGCACTCTACAGCCCAGTATGGGGGAGATGTTCACATCATATCATTATATTCAATTAAATTAAAAAAATAAAATTTGGAGTCAATTAAAATTATAATATTATATATAATATAATGATATATTATATCAGATATAGATATAGATCTCCCCCAAGGGTTAGTAAAAGTGGTCTAGAGTTGGACCTGAAGTTATTTGCTGTTATTTGCTAGTTGAATAAGAATCATATAAATTAAATTTAAATAATAATGCTTTAGATTAGTAACCACAATATTTGAAAACATATCATTAATGAACATATAAGAGATAATAAATTTAATTAATAAGAATATAATTAGAAATAAGAATATTTATATATAGATATATTTGAAATATATATAAAATACAAATAATAGTTATGAAATTAAGATTCATTTTACCATATAAATTGGAATAATGATTCATCTTCGTAACCATTATATTTCAAAGCTTCACATTAAATTTAATTAATAAGCATATAAAAACTCAATACTTACAATAAAACCTTTTTCTAACCCTTCTCTATCTATATATATAATATAAATGCTATGCACATTACATTAAAAAATTAAATTAAAAATAAATATAAAACATGTCAAAGAGAAATGATAAACACATATATATGTAACTATAGTATGGTCGAAGCCCTAAGGGGTAGTTCAATTGGACGAGTCCTCGTCATTAAAACACCTTTGCTAGTGAGAGGTCACAGGTTCAATTCTCTTGACACCCTCGGGGTCAGGCTCCGCAGTTGAGCCGACAGGTAGTGATCCCTTAAGGTAAATATTTCTAGTACAAATATTTCGTGGACATAATGGTCACCAATCTCTGGGGTCTGCGAACCACATAGGAAAAAAAAATTGTATGTATTGTCAAGAAGGTTTGTGTAATCACGAAATCAAGCATAGATTTACATCCATATTTATTAAATTCTAAAGGAAATGAGATGGTTGAATGTGAAATTTATTGACATTGGTAGTTGGACTAGAGGGTGATGAGGCAATAAAGACAAGCTTGGTCACTCGTAGACATGTTGGTGGCTAGCATTGCGGTCATTGAAAATTCAACTGGATACTAAGGTAAAGGGGATTATGGGATTTTAATTTGGAAACTTCTTGTAGTTTCTTCGTTTCTCTTTAGGTAGTTCATAATATCTAGTCAATTTTTATTTTAAAAGACTCAGCTAGGAACCCCTATGTGGAGGAAAAATTTGAGGGAATGATTTCCATGATGGGATAATTCTCAGTCTAGGAGAACAGAAGGAGGCCAAAGGCAAGACTTGACTGGTCCATCTCGTTCCTTCCATTGAAATAGTTTTCCATTGGAATGTGTTGGGCATATGGGAGTTAGATACTAACAAGGTATATGGTGTGGGTTATAGAACTACGGGTGTTGGCAGAAAGAAATGGGATCCAAGAAAACTATGGATTGAATAATTGTTCAGATCTTATGTTGATCCCCCATGGCTTTTTTGCCTATATGTTTTTTTGTGCTTTTTTTTATGTCTTTTGTGTGAATTTTCCCTTGTTATAGCCCTATTCTCCACTTCATTTTAGTGAGAAGAACCTCATATAAATTTCCTTCAATTGATGGCCTAAATGTACCCCTTTTTCTTCTTGTTTGAGCTAAGTTAGCAATCCACTTCTCCCATAACATTAACATCATCTATATCCATCGTTACTTGTATGTGCACATCCTGTCACTTAGTATACAACTTGTCTTCTTCCTAGGAGTGATGGAGGTCAAAAGTCTATAAGACGCCCTTCCAAAGGAGATCAACTTGACCTATCTTATCGTTAGCTATCTTAGGGTCAATAATTGTAGAATTTTCTAACTTATCTTAGCCCTAGATGTATATATACATCCTTCAAGATATAGAAAATGCCTATTTAGTGAGACCCTCCCAAAGATGAGAGGTAGAATCACAGAGAGATCCCATTAATGCTAATAAAATATCACAAGAACACTCTTCTTTTGCATCTCAATGAGCCCAATTTCTCTGCAATCCAAGGGAAGAGAAGGACTAAGGGATCGGAGGAAAGAACATACATCAATCAAGGTATAAACTTCTTTTTGTACTATTTCTATTTCATGAATCGAAAATTAGTTTCCTTCTCTATTTTAATTTTTCATATGTGAGAATGTGTTATATCTCTTGTATTAGCCTATGTTGCATGCTAACTTTCTATAGAAATTATGATGTAGATTTGAAATTGCTCATGAAATTTTAATCAAAATCAAAAGACACAAACCTACTCTACTACTCTTCGGAAAGTAATTCACAATCTAAAATAAAATAAAATTAGACATGCAATAAGTAATAACACACATGCAACAAGTATTTTTCCTAGGGAAAACAAACTGCTAAAAACCCCAATGTCTGTCTGTATTAATTAGATGAATATAAATGTATTATAATTTCTTTGTCTAGCTTAGCACAACCTACAACTGCATAACCTATCTCTCTGCTCACTGAGAAGCTCTGACCCAGACTTAGTAAAAATTATCCTCAGCTTGAGTTGTTATTTCCTTACGATGTTCCTTGAGAAATTAGGCCCCTATTATTTAAGAATTTCTCCAAAATTGATTGTGAAATTCCTTATGTTGATCATCTGACTACATGCAACACTTGTACACTCAAGACTAGTCTACAATTGATGTTACATAGCCTTGGAATCTCCACCATAACTGAGGAACTCGAATTCTCTCCATGCACTAGCTATTTTGGGTTGATTGACCAGTTAAATCGATGATCATTGAGTTTGATTGAAGTCCCACTACACAACTGGCCTTCCACTAGTTCCTTATGTTATTTCCCAGGAGATATTTCTTGGTTGTGGGGGAACCGGTTCCTGGGACTTCTCAAGCTTGAATGAAAAGCTTGAAAATCTATGTCTGGAAGGACATGCCATTAAGGTTTGGAACAAAGCTTCTAACTATGAAAGCCTAGCTTCCAAAATATAATGGCTAGAAAAATTTGAGGATTCCAGGGCCTTTGGATTGAATGGGTGGTTTGAGGAGAGATAAATAAGATAGAGTTTATATCCAGGCAATTATGAATCTGAATATAAATTCTATAGAAAAAATAATGAAAGGGAAATAATCATGGGTGAATTTCCAACATGGTGGAGCACCCTTTAAGGCTTCTTCAAGTAAGAGTTGCAAATACTCTCTGCTAAGGACACATCGTTAGTAAATATGCTATTAAAAAGAAACTAACAACTTCACTACACTCATGCTAACAGAGGAAAAACATTAATGGAAAGAATGAAAGCATAGAAAGGACAACATTTCTGCAATTACCTAAAGCTGAAATAAAAAATATTGTGTATTCTTTGATTTTAGAGAAAGTTTATGATTGGAATTCTAACCATGAATCGTGGACTCTTAACCCCTACTCCTTCTATGTTTCTAAATTTTGTCTTCTTCTCCATTCTCTTTGGCTAAATGTCTAATCAGTTACAAACTGATTCTTGTTTTTTGAAAAAGTTTTCAAATAAATAAATCACAAAAATATCATTTTAATATATATATATATACATACATATATACATATGTAGATATATATAGATATATACAATGACTTTTTTGAAATAAAACTCTAACACTTCAAAATTCTATTACAATACCCACATCATAAATATTTGAATTTCTAAATCAAACAAAGTGGGTGCAAGTTCCATGGAAAACCACACATGGTTTTTGGAAATCATAAACTACCTCCGTGATCACCTTTGACAGTTTCTGGAATGGAAAGGAGGTGATGTTGGGTTAAATAATAGTCATTGATCTGTTTGATAGGTAGTTTGCACAATCTTTGGCTTAAACTTCGTGTAATTCATGTTGTCAACACTCCATTGATTTGAGAAAGAGCATTGTGGGGCGTCGATATATATATGGTAGCTAGGGTGCAAGGCAGTGAGTTTATGTTATGATTGCCTTTGTTCCCATAAACTGCATTTTGGCCTAGTTCATTCACAATATAATAGGTCAATATTCTGCTTGAGAAATAGTCTCCCACATAAGTTCATTCACTACTATATCAAACATTTTTGAAGGATGTCATGAACATGAAAAATTTTAGGGGTTAATATTTGCAAGTGAGTTAATTTTTCATGGTTTTTCCATAAAAAAGATTCGCTAATTTCCATTTTTTTCTAAAAATGATTCACCCAATTTTTATAGTATAAATTATTTTACCTTAAAAAATTCCAAAATTGTATAAAAACTATATATAAAATTATTATAAATTTGCATGTTTTTACAAAGATATCAACAAACATTTTATGATTTGCAATTTGAAGACGAGTAAGATTCGCCAAAATTTCTAAATTTCAAAACAAATTTTCATCTTTAAAATTTTCCCTTCTCATATACACGCTGACGACCACGCCATCATTGTTCGAGATTTTTACATAAAATCATTCTTCCTAGACAGAATGGTCACCCGTTCTCCCAAATTGTCTCAAGAGCATTCACAAAGGGTTATGTCTCTTAGGATGATGGAAGACCATATTCTAAAAGTCGACTGACCACATCTACAACTAGTGATGATTTCCTCTCATATCTAAATCTAACTCGTCCTTCTTTTCTACTCGAAATTTGTTATCTTGTCTTGAGCTATACTTGTCAGATCATATTTGACTTTGATTACTATCACGACCCTCCTTAGAAATGTTTTTAGGCATCTTTTCATATTTCTGCAGTCTCGCCAATTGGATTCTCTTTTGATGAATTGCTTTCCTCCGTAGGTGTACCCTAACCATTCCAAATTTCGTGGAAAACTCAACCCTTGCTGATTGGTGGACACCTCTTCATGGTGCATGAATACACTCAACCGACCAGTCAGATACCTATATGTTCCTGTAATCGTACTCTTTCAACATAAAATCTTAATTACCATAAAGAAACTATAATATTGTAATTAAAGAGCCATTTTGGAAAACGGGCCAATGTTTTTGTACAAATCGAGAGCATAATAACGCTCATGAAAACTTTGTCAATAAAACTTTGTCAAATTTTTAAAAAACAAAATTATAATTTTTTTTCTTATATAATATTGCAGGCTGCAACCAAAATCTTGTTTTTTCTTACGAGGCTGCAAACAACTTAAAGACTTTAACATCTTCTTTTGAAATATTTCATGGCTTTGTTTAAAGGAGTTTTTGTTCTCTTTAATTGGGAAAACTGAGTTATAACTCCAATGTTTGGAACTAGTTTAACTGAAAACAACTTAAGATAATTGACCTTGATTGCCACAAATTAGCAATCACACATGCTAAACTTAACTCGAACTCCTCCAACTCAAATTTATTGAGTAAATTGAGTGACACAAGCCATGTTACACAAGTTAACTACATCCAAGTTGTTTGCTGATGTAGAAATTTGAAATTTTTCAATTTAATCAAAGGAAAAATCAAATTGATAATTTCTTGTTGCATTTTTCAACACTCCCTCTCAACAAGAAAGGGGTTACCAACCACTCCTATCGTGCACCTATGGAACTCGAACTTCCCTCTTGACAAGGATTTTGTCAAAATGCCATCATCTTGTTCCTTTGTCGGAATGTACGACAACAACATTATATGCCTCTACACACAATCTCGTAAATGGTCATACTAGATATTTATATGCTTGGATCAATCATAAAAAAATGATTCTCAGAGAGATTAATACAACTTCTATTATCACAATAGATCACAGTTGGATCCATCATCTGACTAAATAGTCCAACAAGTATCTTTCTCATCTAGATTTCCTCACATGTTTCTTGACTTGCATCTATGTATTCTACTTTTGCCACGATGAATGCCACAAATATTTGCTTCTTGTTGTACCAGGAAAACACTGTGGACCCAACACTAAAAATTCCACCTGATCTACTATTTTCGTTTAATGGTCTCCACGCCCAATCTACATTTTTGAAGCCATAGAGCTTCACTCCCTTTGTCCATATGTACCATAGTCCAAATTAGGTAGTTCCTCTGAGGTACCGTAAAACATGCTTAACTGCCTTCCAAAATAATTTTGTTTTCCTAGCCATAGCTTGGCTTAGTTGGTTGACTACATAACACATATTTGGTCATGTGTTCACAAGATACATGAGTGAACCCAATAGTTATCGATAAATGGTAGTATCCACTTCCTCACCTGAAATGGCATCCTCCTTCCTTCAGTTGATCACTAGAGGTGTCTCCATGGGTTTGCAAATCTCCATGCAGAAAATTTGTAGTATCTTATTTGCATACTTTCCTTGAGAAACAAACTGTTACCCATTGCCTTGACATATCAACCCTAGGAAGTAGTGCATGAAACCCATGTCCTTCAAATCCCTTTTAAGGTCCTCCTTGCAAGATCTAATCAACTTCACATCACCAGTTAAAATCAAATCATCAACATAGAAGACAATAATAAGTAATTTACCTTCTACCACAATATGATAGAGGTTTTCATCTACCTTAGTTTTGGTGAAGCCCAAACCGATGAGATAACTATCAATCCTGGTGTACCAAGCATGGGGTGCTTGTTTGAGACCATACAACACTCGCTTAAGTCTGCATACATGAGACTCTCGATAAAAAGTCTCAAATCCTTATGGTTGCTAGATGTACACCTCCTCCTCAATAACTCCATTGAGGAATGATTTTTTTACATCCATCTAGTGGATCTTCCACCCCATCTAAACAACCAAAGCAAGAATTTATTTAATGGATGAGTACCTCACTACAGGAACAAAGGCCTCCTCATAGTCAATCCCCTCAACTTGAGAGTACCCCTTGGCTACAAATCGGGCCTTGTACTTCTCTATGCTTCTGTTTGTTGCTCGCTTAACCTTGAAGATCCAATGCAAACCCACAATTGATTTATCTTTTGGTCTTGGGACCACTTCCCAAACACTTTTCTTTATAATGAATTCATATTCCTCCACCATTGCATCAACAATTCATATTCCTCCACCATTGCATCAACCCATACAAGTTTCTCTACAACTTCCTCGAAAGAGGATGGCTCAATCTCTACAAGCTCAGTCATTAGAGCCATGTAGCTACTAATCATGTGACCTTCTCTACCTGTGTAAATTTGAAGGAGCACCCACATTCTCCCTCGCATCCTACAAAAGTCTCTCAAATTGCATGGTTCTTTTCCTACCTTCTTTGGATGGTTCTTCTTGAGTGGTTGTGTCCACTCTTTTCTCCTTAATTTGTGGTTTCTCCACAACTTCTTGAACTTCCTCCTTTGGAGCTAAAATATCCTTTTCTAGTAGGATATGAATATCCCTCTCAAGAGAGCACCGCGTCGCTTTCTCCTCATCAAAATTTACATCCCTTCACACAATTGTAATTTTGAGGGATGACAAGTACACATGATAGTTGTGGGGATTTTCTGTGTAACCCATAAATACCCCCAATTCTATTGCCGGCTCTAGCTTCTTCCTTGATTATTTGAGACATGGTAGTAAATAGAGGCTCCAAAAATTCTGAAGTATGACACATCTGGCTTCCTCCCTGAGAAAGACTCCTTCACTATAATCATGCCAAGAATCTGATGAGGATTTCAGTTTTGAAAATATATTGTTGTGTTGCATGCTTCAGCCCACAAATGCAGAGGTAGGCCTTGGTCACGCAACATCACCCTCAATGCTCCACAATGCTATGGTTCTTTCTCTCAGCCACCCCTTTCTACTGCGAGTTTTGGGGTGTTGTCAACTCTCATTCAATGCCTTCTTTTGCAAAGAATTTTTTAAATTCATTTGACACATACTCACCTCCATTATCGCTCCTGAGAGCCTTCACCTTCTTGTCGATTTATTTCTTAATGAGTGCCTTGAATTATACGAACTTGGAGAATGTCTCATCTTTCTTCCACATGAATAAGATCCAACACCTCCATAAGAAGTCATCAATAAAAATGACAAAATATTTGTGTCTAGCAATGGAGGTTTTCTAGAAAGTTTCATAGACATGAGAGTGGATCCTTTCAAGGATTGTGTGTGCTTTGTTGTCCCGATCATGGAAATTGGATTTTGTGTACTTCCCTAAAGCACATCCTTTGCATACATCTTCCTGCTCAAGTGCTCATTTAGGGAGGCTTGTGGTTGTTTGCTACAAAATATTCAGGGCACCATGATGCAAATGGAAAAGTCTTTTGTGCCAATGTTCATCGACATCGTGGCTCTACACCTTCTCCGCCTTTGTGCTTAATGCAGCACAATATTCCACATCTATGTTATATTGCTTATTCACACAAACCACGATCTGATTCACTTGTCATGTGGCTATGTGTCTCATGAATGTTTTTCCTATGTCGAAGATCACATCATAACCACAGTCTTCCAAAACTTCAATAGAGACGAGATTTTTCTTTAGGTCTGGAACAAACATGACATCATTGAGCCTGAGGGGGGTACCCGACTCCCTCTTAAATTTGATTGTACCAATCCTGGTCATGTTATACCTTCCGTCGAACCCCATCTCAATGTGCATCTGCAAATATTTTTCTTCCAGGTCACTAAAAAAAATCTCTAGACCTTGTCATGTGGAACGATGAAACTAAGTCCAAGTACCACACACTTCCCATCATTGTCCTGGTAATGCATGCAATGAGGTAAATTCAAGCTTGAACTGTGAAGCCAAGGCTTCACCTGCTCCTCCTCCTGAGGTCTTCTTGCTTACCTTTTCTTGTTTACACTTCATGGCATAGTGCTCGAATTCATGGCAATGGAAGCATTTAATTTTGGGCAAATCTTTCTTCTTGCCCCCTTGACTACATTTTGGTTTGGATTGAGATTTATTCCATTTTCCCCTCTTTTCCTTTCCATCCAATGCAAAGTTTTATTCATCCTCGCCCTTGGATGAAGTCCCATCTCTGTTATTCCACCTTGTTTCCTCCTTTATCAAATTGGACATAAGTATTCCCAATTCGGTAGTTTCTCCCTCCCATTCACCAACTCTTGATAGCTATGTTAGCTCTTGGGAAGGCCCAGAAGGGCTAGGATTTCCAAGTCATCTTCAAGGAAATTAACACCGACCCTGCCAAGTGCATCACAAAATTGTGTGAACTTGCTCAGACATTGTGTAATTGTGCCATTCTTCTGCATCTTGATTCTTGGAAGTTTATCCTTGAGCGCCAACTTCTTGTGGTCACTATTATTCTCGAACAATTCTATCAATGTTCTCCACATTATGAACAAAGTTTCTTTTCCATGGATATTTGAGACAATGTAATCTCGCACTCCCTCCAAGATTATTCTCCTTGCCTTTGATACATCTTTCTTCCACTAAGAAATGTTATGGGCATGATAATCTGGTGGATTTTCAACATATTTCTTGACGTATTTTAGCAATCCATTGTCATCCAATATTGCCTTCATGCAATCCTTCCATGAAAAAAATTAGAGGTGCCTTCCAAGGCATACTCTAACCTTAGTCCATTGAAGGTTGTCTTCTCAACACTGAAGAAATCTTGCTACACTGAACTCTAAAGTCAAATCTCCCGAGAAACAACTTCAAAATTCCTTCTCTAATGTGAATCCTGCTCTGATACCACATATAAATTATGATGTAGATTTTCAACTTCTCTATTGTTTTGCATAAAGTAATTCACAATCTAGAACAAAAATTTTAGACATGCAATAAGAAATAACACACATGCAACAAGTATTTCTCTCGGGGAAAGCAGACTGCTGAAACCCCAATGTCTTCTTGCATTAATATGATGAATAGAGATGTATTACAATTTCTTTGCTCAACTAAGCACAACCTGCAAGTGCATAACCTATCTCTCTGCTCACTAAGAAGCTCTGACCCAAACTTAGTCAAATTTTATTTCTGCTTGATCCCCTATTTCCTTGAGTTGTTCCTTGAGAAATTAGGCCCCTATTATTTAGGAATTTCTCCAAAATGGATTGTGTAATTCCTTAGGTCGATCATCTTACTGCATGAAACACCTGTACACTCAAGTCTAATCTACAACTGATGTTACACTGCCTTGGAATATCCACCATAGCTAGAGAACTCGAATTCTCTGCATGCACTAGATAGTTTTAGTTGAATGAACAATTAATTGGATTATCACTAGTTTGACTGAAGTCCCACTGCACAACTGACCTTCCACTAGTTCCTTTAAAAGTTGGGACTAGTTTAACTAAAAACAACCTGAGATAATTGACCTTGATTGCTACAAATTAGCAACCACACATGCTTAACTGAACTATAACTCCTCCAACTCAAATTTGTTGAGTAAACTCAGTGACACAAGCCATGTCACACAAGTTAATTGCATCCAAGTTTTATGCTGATGTGGAAATTCGAATTTTTTCAATTTAATCAAATGCAAAATCAAACTAAGAATTTCTTGCTGCATTTTTTCAGCACTTCCTTTCTATGGAGGTAAACCTTGTCTTATTTCTTTTATGCATGTTTATAGGGGTTCAAACCAAGGATTTCGAGCATGATTTCTGAGTAGGAGTGATATTTCTAGATGCTATGAGGGGTATGCAATCTACACCATCCTACATGGATATTATGGCACAACCATCTAGTTGTCTTCCTTTATTAATTGTATGGCTTGTTGTTACACTATAACTAGGGAATTTACTTGAGTCCTCCACACACCATCTAGTGGATCCTAAGGTGGGGTTTCTTGGGGAAATGTCTCATTTTCCTTGTGCAAAATTATAGAAAACACTCTTGTTTCATCATCCTTCCTATCTCTAGAGCCTATGGGGTAATGAGGTTGGTGCATGGTCTCATAAGCTTAAAACAATGTTTAGTTAGTGAACCATCCATTCATTGGTTTGATATTAGTGGGGGTAAGTGATACTCTTTGTGGAATGAAGTTGAATTTTGGTGTAAGGGAGAGGAAGGTAGGGAATGCAAGCCTATAAAGCCCTAGTCCCATTTCAGTGTCATTTTCCTTTCATCTACAATAGCAATTCTTGTCAACTTTTATCGACTACAAATCCTTCTAAGCGGTGAGAAATCTGGAGCAAACATTAAGCCTATTCATAATGAAGAGGTTAGACAGGTAGTAGAAAGGATCTATCTTCTTCAAGCAGGCGTTTTTAATTTACTTATCTAGGTAAACTAAACAAACAGTTGGTTTGACCACATTTATGGAGTTGTTAATGGACCTCAAAGCTACTATACAATGAATGGATGATGAATAGTCTAGTCTACACCAACAAGTGGAGAAATTGCAAGTTTTAATCACTAGGACAAGCATGGGACATTCTTCCTCCATCAATTCCAATACCTACAAGCTTCTTGACTTGAATGCCCCCTCCTAGGAATATAAGAATAGGAAATGGTCTCTCCTCGATGATTTAATATGTTTTGCAAGTTTTATAAAAAATTGAATGTATTTTTTCATATATATCCTTATCGACATTATAGATTTGATATTCCAAACATCAAAATTTTAAAGAAAGAAATATTGTATGGTTGATCACGTTTCTTAGAACCCCATCCAAAACAACACTATTTCAATGCACTCAATGTGCTTATCATCATGTACATTTTCATTAATATAAATTTTTCGTTGTGGTTATATATATATATGTGTGTGTGTGTGTGCGCACGCGTGCAAACATTTCGTCAAGTTTTACACTCAAAAAGAAGCTTGCATCTTGAGAGATTTGATCCCTTTCAACGCATGATAAATCCAAAATTAAGATAATTTTGTTTTCTTAAAAAACAAGAAATAACACATATATTTATTATATAATTTTAATCTTATTAAATATAATGTGTATTTGTCTTCCTTATAAATATTTTATTTGTAACTTGAATGAGCCTAATAATTATAATAACACATGGTCCCTTAAAAATTACCAGTACAATTTTTTAAAAATAGTATATATACACATTTATAAACTTCAATTAATTTTAATTTTATAATAAAATAAAAAATTATAATTTCACATGGAATACCTACATTTTTATTATTTACATAATTTAAATTTTGTAATAAAATACAAATTAGAATTCCTTCTAAAAATTTAATAAACTTTTACATATTAATTTATCAACTTAATTCAATCTTAATGTAAGTTTAACCTACCAACCTAACTCAAACGATCTAAATATATACTTTAAATAATTTCATTTTTATGATGATGATGATGGTGGTGGTGGCTAACGTCCACTGAGACCAAAATTTGGTCTATCGGACCTAAAGAAACAAATTGTTTAATTTGATTTAAGATTTCATTCCTATGCTTAAAAAGCTTGGAGAGAAGCCTCCCAAGCTCATTATAATTTTGACATCGTAAAAGGCTAGGAAGGTCAGTGTTGTGACAAAGATTATGAAACTGAGACCTAATGTGGTTGTACGCGGGGCACTCTAAGAGGAAGTGGTTTTCATCCTCGATGTTCCTATTCTCACAGAGATGGCAAATCCTTTCCATTCATGGTCTTCTATGAACTGCCCAACGACCTGTTTCACTATGAAGCTCGTGAGAGTTCGTTCTAATCTTTGCTATATTAATTTTCTTCTTTGAGCTAGTTAAAATAGAGAGATACTTTTGATCTTCTAGGGTAGGGTTGATGACCTTCTTATAATAACTTAATTTTCTTTTAGTCGCTAAATCTTTCTCACACCACATTTTTTCTTTGAACTTAGAAGTAACAATATTTTTAATGTTATTAATGTTTTGCAACGCATCATTCTCGTTGATCTCCCAATAGTTTAACCAAGTCCTCGTGTCTTTATACCACCCTCGTTTGAGCCTTAGGTGGTTTTGGTTGGAATTCAAAGCTAGCTTAGGAAGTCTATGATCTCTTATGTTATTAAGCTTGTGCTTGTACAACAAAAGCCTAATCATAGCTAGGCTCTCGATAGGGGCAAGACCTACTTCTATAAGGAGAATAGGATAGGGTGTATTGCTTTTAATTTTCAGGTTATATGTTATAAAACACTTCTGGATTTGCTCAATCTTTCTCCAGGATTCTCTAGAGATGTTGCAACCCCAAACCTCACATCCATATAGGATAATAGGAGTGACTAAAGTTTCAAAGAAGAACTTCTTTTTATCCCACATTACGAGGTTTGTCGTTTTACAATTATTTTCAAGACCAAAATAAGCTTTCCACCCCACATTAATCATTTTCTCAATGCTATGGTTCCAATTGAGCTTGTGATGAATATCAATTCCTAGGTACTTGTAAGAATACACTTCCTCCAAGTTATTATTGTCATACTTAAAATTAGCATAAGTGTCCTTCTTGGATTTGATAATCATAACTTTTGTTTTGTCACTGTTGACAGTGATACCCATGGTAGAGCAGAAATCCTTAAGAAGCCTACGTTGTTTATCAAGGTCATATGGGCACCTTGCGAGAAGAACAATATCATCAACATAGAGAAGAAGGATGATGACTATCCTAGCTAAGATCGTGCCAACACAACCTACTTCCTCTAAATAACCTTCGAGCTTGTGGATGTAAATGCCATATAAGGTAGGGGAGAGGGGGCAACCTTGTTTAACTCCGATATTACACTTAATATCTTTCGACCAACACTCATTGCTTTTTAGCTTGGCAATTACATTCTTGTATAACCTTATAGCGGCAGCTCTCAACTCGAAAGGAACTTTTAGCTCTTCTAATCTATTCCAAAGGTTGTTTCTAGGAACTGTATCAAAAGCCTTTCTAAAGTCCACAAAGCAACAAAAGAGTTTGGATTTATCATTACGACATTCCTCCACAATGATCCTAAGCGTAACGAGGTGGTCTGTTGTTGAGTAATGCCTTTTGAAACCCGCTTGACCTTTAGCCTGCTTACCTTCACTTTCAAGCCAATAAAATAACTTTTTTTCCCAAAAATTTAACAATTTTTCGCATGCTAACCTACCAACTTAACTTAACCCCAATCTTAATGTAAGTTCAACGTACCAACTTATCTTTCAAGAATGTTAATTTCAGTAAAAATACAACTCGGCGGGAGGCGCGTGACCCTTCTTAAATAAAACAAATTGGCAGGTGTGAAACCTACCAACTTATCCCTCCAAAATCTTAGTGTAAATTCAAAAATACCTCATCGAAAAAGCGTGACCCCCTTTATTATTAAATGATGGCCTTTATTTTGTCGGTTTTTTTTCATATTCCGTTTAATGGGATGACAACCACTACTCTCTCTTTTCTTTTAAAAATTTTAAATATAAATTATAATAAATTTTTAAAATAAAATTAATATATAAAAAAATATTAAATAAAGGGAAAATTTTATATAATTATATATTTTAAATTTTTAAATTAATTTTTATATTTTTAATATTATATTTTAAAAATATTAATATTTTTTAAATTTTCATAATTAAATATTTTTTTTAAATTATACAAGTTAAATTATTAAATAATATTTTTTAATTTTAAAATCGATTTATTTAAATTTAACAAAGGTTTTTTGGCGCATATGATAGCAATAAAGTTTAATTGAAGTTTAACAAAAGATTCTCTATGCATATAATATCAACAAGGTGACATTACACATGGAAGTAACTAAAATGTGTTGACACACTTATCTACATTATATGAATATTTACTAAAATAGGTGTGTCAACATTAATAACATGTTTCGCTAAATTCAAATTAAATAGTTGGTTATCTTACTCCATGTGAGTTGTTTTGATGCTGAGATATTTTATATGCTTTCATATATTACTCCAATTTCTTAAATTCATTATATAGCAATAAATTTGAGTATTTCAATCACTTATGGATGAAAATAGAAGCAATTAGTTTAAAAGGTTTCATATGAAAAAATAAAAAAAGCATGCCTTCAGTTGCTATAAATAACACTTTCCATCACCCAACATTATAGCGATGCTCCCCTCCCATCTTGTACATACTTCATAATATGACAATGTTGCTCCTTCATGTTGCATTGAAAGTATACATGGAATAGTTATTGTTTCCTTGAACATTGTTTGATGGAAATTGATGCATCTTCCACTCTATGAAAGCATGTTGATAGACTATTATGACATACAAAAACCAAATGCATATATATGTATTTTTTTGTTGGGAAATCACCTTGGAATGGAAAATAAGTCTAATATTATGCTCAACCTTTGTATAACTACGGTGTTGTTATGATTTTAATGCTAAGCCAACTTACGACTGAGGTGATTGATTAACCATATTCTTCTCTTGCCCTATGTGTAAGAAAGGGATACATTTTTATTATGTCATTACACTTGCTTATATTTTTGAAACATTATGGATAGAGTTGGAGTATATCAACTTATTAAATGGATAATTGTTTTATTATCACAGAGTCTCTTTCATGACATGACATATCATTTTCTTAGATAGTAATTTTCTTGATATGAGAGCAATTCCCTTCCGCGTTTATTATATTTATCTTATGTATGTTGTAGCATGTACCCTAGCATTTACAAAATCATGGTTTGATGACATAATGTACTTTGTTGATTTATGCACTTACACTACCAAGCTTATTTTGCATAACAGATATTGTGGTTGCTATGTAGATACTATGATTTTTCATAGCAAGGGGTCACACAATTATAGAAGACAACATAGAAAACGTGGGAATGTATTGTGGTGAGAAGAAAACAATAAAGGAATATGATTTTCCATCAATTTTGACGTCGACTCCGAAGAATTTAATCAACTAACCAGGATGAGGCACCTTTACTTAGGGGGCATGCCACCTCAACCAACCCAGTACCCATCTCAAAACATGCCACTACAACATCCCAGTATTGTTGAGATACCTCAACAGTAGCCCCCATAGCCATAATAACCACCTCTATTTGACAGACAAAACTTGACTCCCACTGCACAACTTTTTGGGCACACACAATGGCCATCTATTTCTCATCATACAATGCCCCCATTTCCTTCCACTCATCGAGTGTCCTTTGTTGCTTCAAAAGCCATGACTCAACACTATGACTAGCCTTTGTAGTCTCCTCCTCGCATAGGTTGTAGCTAAGCTTCAACCTCCTATATCCCCTGCACTTTTTTCATCATAGGCTACCTCTTCACATTCCCACACCTTTCCTTCTAAGATGGGTGACAGGAGAGATATTTTTGTCAAGCATATGTTTCCAGAGATACATGCTCAAGATAATAAGGAAGACAATAAGCACAAAGGTTAGTGGATAAATATATCAGAGATCTTGAGCATCCTTCGCTTATATGAGGCACATATTTACTTCATTGTTTAGAATTTATATAATTTTCTATTTTCATAATATGTTTTATAGTACAACTTGTAGCACACTTTCTAGTCTCATATACTTTTGTTTTTGGTATATTCTACAACACATATTCAACGTAGTTTGTTTTCTGACAACACTCTATTTTTGGGCATATACATATTTAATGGCATACCATTTTTGTAGAGATAAAAGTGGCTGATATAGTATGTTTATGGGCTAATTTTTCTATGGCTATACATGTTGATGTTTATGTGGGGATGCACATGGTGTCTTGATGATGAGTCATCTTGATAGATGTTTTTATGGTGCACATATTTAATTTTTATATGCATACTTTACAATCGTAGATACTAGAGACATATTTCATATTACATAATTTATTTCATATAGATAATTATTTGATTTTATTACATTGCACATTTTCATTCAAAGCTTAAGAATAAAAAATTACTACAAAAATATCTAAAAATAATGTATGAATATTGCAACCATATCCATAAATTATGGCATAAAGTATGTGAGGGAGTTATCCACATGCCATTATCTTGTGCAAGGGATGTAATAAGACATGTACTTCAATCAAATGTTTGAATTTTTTTTTTTAATAATATTGAGAAATAAAATATTTTTTTTAAAGTTAAATATTATAAATTACTATTAAATATTATTAATACTGACTAATAATTGTCAATAAGTAAATTGATTACCAAAGCCCTGCTTTGACGATAACTAAATTAAAATTCTAAAAATATATATACTAATTTAGAGTACTTCTTTAACCATACTTAAAATGAACATCTAAATACCAATTTTATATGTTTAATGATACAACAAGCAAATTGAACCTCAAAAGACATGAACTAATAATAACACTCACCTGCATAAGCATCGCATCTACTTTGAAATTATTTTTCTAATAATATATTTATATTTGACCATGTCGGTCACCTATCATTATGCTATAAGTTTATCAATTCCTCCCAGGCATTGTCAGCCTGACATAATTGTCCATGCTACTCATATATCTACAAGCTTACTAAACAAAAGGCGAAAGCTAATATTTTGTGGACAATATGCACATTAAGTGCACACCTAGGGTCCCCGATGGGGTGTTATTTAATAACCCTGTAATGATAGAAGGCACAATTGACATGTCGAGGATGAGAGTGGAGCATGTGTTGGCAGACATAGAAAACCGTGCCACACTCTACACTAGTCATCTCTGTAATATTGTGTGGCTCATGTCTCACTCTCGGGTTGGGGATCACTCACTCAAGTCTAGTCATTTTAAATGCTCGCAAGTAGTAACATTTGTGATGGAGTATGATATAACCTTTTGTATTCAAGATTATTACTCATCATCTAATAGGGCAGATTGACCATGTTCTTGGGGGTTCCAGACGTACAAATCTGTGAGCTCATTGATGAGCGCATGATTTACTATTTTGGATTTTTAAAGAGTGTGCCAGAAATGACAAATGGCCTTACTTGTACCTCACAAAATCTGGTATTATCGTTCAAATACAGGTCTCAGCATCATTGATACCCCTTTATAACTGCATGGGGGCCTTTCATGTGTGGAAAAATTGTTACGTTAGTTGTGGTGGCACCGAGGGTTTTACCATGTCGTGCTGCTATTGGTTTATACCTTATATAGCTTCAATTTCTGTGGGAGGTTTGTTTCCTTACTGTTATCATATTTTTCTTAGGTTTTATTTTGTTTTTAAGTCCTCCACCTCCTCTTCCTCTACTGATTGTTTTGAACATTTATGCGAGGGTCAATGTTTTTCACAATTCCTTCACAATACATGAACTAGTCCATCCTTTGAATTGGTGACAATTCTACCCACCTCGTTGCTTCAAGGTTTAGATACTCCTGGCATATCCTTTAATTTCTCGGTTTTGGTTTGTGGGTTTGGTATCTAGGCATGTTATCCATTTGGTTTTAATGATGGGAACTGGCCTCCTATCATACTATGTTCAAGATCTTTCATCTCGACTTTTGTTTGTTTCTCAAGTCTAAGTTTCTTTGCTAGTAGAGATTGTGGGGGTGTTAAATTCCATGGGTCTTCTCTTATTTCTTCGGATTGGAAAACCTCTCTCTCCCTTCTCTATACATTTGTTGGCGATGTCCTTCAAGCTATTTTGATGGCCTCCTATTTCAATGACATTCCCCTTTCTAGTTTCCATCAGTTTTATGGTCATTTGTTTAGTCAGTATTATCCATCTCCCTCTTCTCTAATAGTTCCTCGACAGAGAATGCCAAGTCACATAGGTGGAGTGATAGACTCATCTTCTTCATGACAATAGTTTCTTGGGTGGGAGTCTATGGTGAATTACTTTGACTCAGTTCCTGCAAAAGTAAGGAAGGAAATTCTCCTCCTCGAGTCGAAATAATTTGGTGATAGGACTTATTTCTCTTATTTAGAGGTTGTAAGTGGTAGCTTCAAATGGATACGTGACCCAAGGAGATTCAAAAAGAGTTAGCTTCATTTTCTTCATTCCACAACACTACACCAAGAGATGGAAACCCTACTTCATATGGTTCTTCGATACAAGCAGGTAGACAACTATAAATTGTTTCTAGGACAAGAAGACATTAAGATAATTCTTTAGAACATTCATTTTAGGCTTGACGACATTGCGACTAGATTATCAAGGGTGCATAAATTTTGTGGTCTCTCACTCGGATACTGAGTCAGAAGAGTTGACTAATGGCCCTGTTGTCATCAACAACCCACCAGTTAATGCTTCATCCCTTGGTGCCACCTCTCTATTGGAAAACTATTCGCCCCTCTCTTCAATCATTATCTCAGATTAAAGGAATTTGATGGTCTCTGTAGTTGCCACTACCAAAGGATGTTGGCATGGGATTTTTGGAAGCAGTTTTGCTTTTCATTTCGTACCTTCAAAGGTCACTTGTTTTGTTTCAGTACTATACACTCTCTATTTCCTTTAACATAAAGACAATGATCACACCTTCTTTTTGGTCAATGCTCGGAGGAAACAATTACTCGTAGTGAGGTTAACTTTGTTATTTATGTTGTCATCATCAATAGTTTTGTAATTCTCCAGGGCACTAGTGGACATAGTTGATAAACAAAGTAATTTTCTTTGTGTCCTTAATTTTTTGTATCTTACTTTCCAAATCGTAGTTTTGGTGTTTATTGTGTACACTTGGTTGAAGAATTGGTCTCCTAGTTTAGTATTTTTGGTTTATGGAACAGGTAATGCTATCAATGTAATACTTTTTCATATTAATGGAAATCACATGCAGAAGCTTACAAAAAGGAAGTGAACACCTTGGGAATTATATTAAAAAAATCAATACAATCTAAGTGATTTATTCAATAAAATATTTGATTGCAAAGATTGTTTTGGGTTTATTCATATATTAAAAGAGTTTATGGTATTTTTTTTTGTAAGCTTGGTATGGCCTTCTCATTTTGAGTTTTTACATGTCCATTATTCACCCCATTTCTGGGGAGGGTAGCACAAGAATTGAACCCAAGATCTCCGGTTCAGTGAGACTTCATTTCCACGACCATTGCCACTTGAGCTACCCCATGCGGACAAGAGTTTATGGCATTTTACCTATTAGATGTTTTGGAGTTTTTTATGCCCATAATTTGTGGCTCAATGTAATTAGAGTCTCACATAGATTTTTTTAATCGCAAATTTGAGTTGTGAATTCTAGTTACTCTCCATGTTGGCCTCTTTCTGGTATATACACTGGTTACTATATGTTAGCAATACAAGAGGTCGCATATTTTTTTTAAATCACAAATTTGAGTTGTGAATTGTCCATGATCTTAGTGTTTTAGGGGTTTTTCACAATGTTGAATCCATATATGCAATCAAAAACACATTTCAAATAACAAATAAAAATGTTAAACGAAAAATTGTTTCGTTGGATTTCAACAAGAAACTCCAAAACGTATAATAGTTAAACAATACTAGTAATTTTTGGGATGAATGATCTTTTCGAGAAATTCAATTTTAATATAGGTGACATTTTCTAGAAGTTTAATCTTTTAAGGAGTGACCAACTTTAAAAATTCTTATTATTAGGTGCAAGCCCTAGTAATGATCTCACTTCTTCACCCGTGGGAGTATTACTCAATGCAATAAATACTAAGTGGACTATTCATAATCATGTGAAATATTCTTAATGCTTAAATAATGGAGTCAATGCTTTAATTAATCAATCCATAAAGAGACTTGGGATGAGTGACCTCATTAGGTACAAGTCCTAGGGATGATGATTATGATGGTTGATTCATAAAACGTCTTGGGATGGGTGTCCTCATTTGGTACAAGTCCTAGAGATGATGATTATGATGGTTGATTTTCTTCAAAAGTCCTAATTATTGGGTGCAAATCTTGGATATGATTATTGGGATGAATGATCTTCTTGGAAAGTCCTAGTTATTGGATATACATAAATGATGATTGAAGTTATGAATTCATTTCACTACTTCTTCACCTTTATAAATTTTGAAACTAGGCTAATTATTTATTTCATTAATTTTAGTTTCACTTCTTATTTGGAAAAAGTATCCCAAAATTAATATGTTACGAATATTTATTAAATCATATTTACACTAGTGTAAATCATTTATTTTTGGATATGATCAAATCCTTAAAAGATAACTTTAGAATCTTCATTTTTTGTGTTTTCTCTCTTTATCATATCACACATTCTCTTTAAATTTAGATGTAATAACATTTTTAATAATATTTTATTTTGTAAAATATTGTTTTCATTCATTTCATAACTATTAGTGGATTGGATTTTAAACTAAATTTTGGTAGTATCTTGTTGTCCATGTTGTTTATCTTATTATTTTACAATAAGTATCTAAACATAATTATAGACACTCAAATAGTTTATTTATAACTAAATTTGAAATTTATTTTATAATTAATATTTTTTTAAATGGAACTTGTCAACTTCATTTAAGTATTAAATAAATTAAACAACTTTCTCAAACTCCATGTTAAGTACTAACTAAATTACACACAATCTTTCCCACGAAAATGCAAAAAACACACAAAATTCTGGAAAAATTAATTTTTTACTTTCAATTACTTTATTAAAATATTATATTTATGATAAAAAAATATTAATAATTTTTTTAAAAATGTTATATATCAAATTGAGTACGTAATGAATTATACATATCTCTCATATTAAATAGTAAAAATATACCTTTATCTACCATAAACTAATTTATAAAAAAATTATTAAATTTCACAAATCCCTTTTCTTTTTTCCAACCTATTAAATTGGGCTAAAACATTTCTTTTAATAAATTAAATTGGTCATATCCCACTCCATCCAGCCACACATGTTAATCGACATTCATTCCCTTCACATTAAGATGAAAGACATTTATTCCCTTCACATTAAGATGAGAGCCTATATCTTGTTCATGAGCTCTTACCTAGGTAACATTGGCTTCATGTTCTGCTATAGCTCCTGTGATATTCCCCCACCACAGGTGGGATATCTCCCCCGAGGACCTGGCCTTGTGAAGTTTAAATTTGTCTATTGCAGCCATATGTCTTGCAATAATCCTTGTGGCCCATCTATGGTACATGGGGAAGACCTCTCCCATGGCATTGGTTTTGTTGGAATTGTAGTACATGGTGGTATTGACTCTTGGGACATTGGCCTTTAGTGCATGCGCCTGGTGTTGATCATTCATGAGATGAGTGAGGTGAAAACTATTGAGGAGGTGACCTCTGGGTCATTGGAAATGTCGACAACAAAAGCTAGAACATGGTGGGAGGTGACCGACATAGACTTATCCTCATCTTGAAGCACTTCCAAGCCCGATGGGTTGGCCATTGCTTAGTAATTCATTCTATGTCCAACTTCTATAACTCTTTCAACTCTTGTAGTTTGATAGTTTTTACATGGAAAACTTTGATTCATAATTTACAAAGTGTCTTGGTGGTGTGCATTGTTATTGGTATCATAGTATTCTGTTGTGGCCACAATCCCCCAATATATTTTTAAAAAAACATGGGGACCCTTCATTTTGAACTCCCTTCTTTCCTGACATGTTAGTGGTTGATGATTATTTTGATTCCTATTGTTTGTCTTTTGATCTTTTTGCATATCCTTCATTATGGTTATTATAATTGTCCTTTTTCTTGTTGGATTGTTAGTGTCTCTTTAGTCCCTTTCACATTCCTGACAACATTGGTCATGAGAAAGCGATATAACACCTTTAGTTGCCACATCACTTCACATTCCGGATTGGAATTTTCTTGTTGGTTTCTACTCCACTTCGTTGGACACCTGCATCGAAATAAAAGCAAAACACGGATAAATAATTATATATTTATTATAAATAATCTTTTAAATAGCTTATTTATATATATATATATATATATATATATATATATATATATATATATATATATATATATTAATATATAACTATAACAATAATAACAAAAATATACATAAAGTAACTGTAAAACATAATACTATATTCTATATCTATATGTATATATATATATTATATATATATATAAACAATAATAACAAAATATACATAAAGTAACTGTAAAACATAATACATTGTAAATATTATAGTGTAAATTGCTATTTTACATATAATACCAAACGTTCAAATAGTTTTGTTTTGTTTTTTATTTTTCAATTTTTTTTGTTTTTTTTATCAAATAAAATATAAAAAAGTTGTTTGTATGCAAAAATAACTTATAAAAAGTTATTGTAAATAAAATAAAAACTATAAAATTCCACCACGTCAAAAATTCCCGAAGCCATAGAGGCATACACCAACATAGTTCACCCCTTTTGCACAAAAATATGACAATCTCGAAGCCCTAGAGGCATACACCAACATAGTTCACCCCTTTTTCACAAAAATGTGACAATCCCGAAGCCCTAGAGGCATACACCAACATAGTTCACCAAAAACATGACAATTCCGAAGTTGTTTGTATGCAAAAATAACTTATAGAAAGTTATTGTAACTAAAATAAAGACTATAAAATTCCACCACATCAAAAAATCTCGAAGCCATAGAGGCATACACCAACATAGTTCGCCCCTTTTGCACAAAAATATGACAATCCTGAAGCTCTAGAAGCATACACCAACATAATTCGCCCCTTTTTCACAAAAATGTGACAATCCTGAAGCCCTAGAGGCATATACCAACATAGTTCACCAAAAACATGACAATCCTAACAAGGCATACACCAACATAGTTTGCCCCTCTTGCCATATTTCCTAATATTTCATCAAACCAAATGCATATTTAAACATCAACTATTCTATTTGTATGATGCATGTGGGATAATGCTAACTAGCACCAAAATGAAGTACGCCAACGCCAATTTGCTAGTCAAAGGAACACAACCAACACATTACAACCATCATGCTGGAAAGGGATATACCTAAGTTATTTTTATTTATATGAAATTAAATAAGGTGACATTTTAATTAATATGAATTTAATTCACTACATCGATATGGGATTAAAGACTCGTGGCTGCATTAGCCACTTATAATTTTACACTTAGCCACAGTTAAGATCTAATATTAGTTTTTAAAATTGTCTTTGGGTTTCATTTAATTCCTCGATGTCTTGTGTTGCAGGTGGTCGAAATTGTGTCAAAGAAAATCATATTACAATTATCATGGCAGCACCAACTGGATGTACGCAGGATTATTCTACACTGGGCATTTCATGATTTTCCCCATCTTAAGAAACAACACATGGCAATGAGAGGATTGCCAGAAATCTCACCTGAATTCGCCATAAAATTTGCACATGAATAATTAAACTTATCCTCAGATACTTCCAGGGCAGTTTTGATCTGTCGCGAGATGATTCCATGGTAAACGGACACAAAAGAGTGATGTATAAGGAAACTTAAACGGTCATTTTTCCAATGCGCGGTGGAGATGGAAAATTATGATTGGAATATGAAGTAAATGTTGATGGCTAGTTCTCGAGATTAAATTTGGGTTAGTTTGAGTAGTTATTAGAGTCTAAGAATATTTGGAACTAATTCAACTGTTTTGTGTATGTATTAATATGTAAATATTGTACATCATTAATCGAGATAATCATTAATATGGCATTTATTTGGTTTCCGAATTGATTCTCTTAAAGTGGTACCAGAGCCAGGTTGTTCATCTTCTTGTTGATTGAATTGAGCCACTAGTTTTGTGGCCATCCAGAACATTGTTCGCTCTTTTATGTGTTTTGTGCTCATTTCTTTAACGTGTCATGGATGGTCTAAGGCGATTGCGTTGTCACTACCTGTGTTCTTGTTTCGTAAGTTGATTCAAACTTGTATGGCATCACATATTGGTGTGGCCACTGGGATGCTCAGTTTGCAGAAGAAGAAATGGACATTTTCTTATCACAATGTTACCTGATCCTTTTTGTGCTTAATGGTCTGATCATTTACTTGCTAGAGAACCATTTGTTGGAAGGTATTAATTCCAACTACTCTCTATTAATGCAGTAGCTAGATTAATCTAGAGAATACAGTAGATGTTCAAAGTACAGGTTCTAGAAGTCGACGGATACGTTGACAATGGGGGAAGCTTCTAGAGGAAGCCACCACCCCATAGATCTCCAGAAAGATCTGTGTTGTGTATATAAACCTATTTCAGTCATCAAATGAAAGCAAGTTACAACTTGTTGAGTTTATGTTTGTGCGTCTCCTCTCTCTGGTATGGTATCAGTGTGGTAGAGGTAGAGTGTTGTGTGTTTAGCTGTTTAATCTCTAATTTGGTATCAGAGCAATGTGTGTTTAGTGTTGTATGCTACACTCTCTGATATGGTATCATAGCGGTAGAAGTTGAGTGTTGTATAATATCCAATTTGGTATCAAAGCTCAGGTGAGCTTGAGGAGACACAACTCACTGTGTGGAGAGGCCGAGTGGGTATTAGATGCGTGAGGCCAGTTGTTGTGTGACGTGTTTGAGTTTAGAGAGTTGAGGGTTTGAGCTCAAGTGAGCTGTGAGAAGACAAAGCTCAGGCGAATTATGAGGTAGCACTGTTGTGGACAAGAGTGTTGTTCAAAAGCATGAAGGGATTGATGTGTGAGGGCACATAAGAGAGTTGAGTCACCTCTGGAGTCTGCCAGAGTATTTTCTTGGCCTGTGAAGTAAAGCATATTGTGCCGATGAAGTCGTTGTTGCTCTTTTGAAGAGAGCTTTCAGAAGAGGTTGAGTGCCAAGAGGAGGTGCTGATTAAAAGGAGCGTGTTGGCACTGAGTGATTTATTGCAGTGAGTGTTGAGCTACCTAGGAACTTTGTGAAGTTGTTCCAGTCATGCTGAGAGTAATATGAGACGGGTGAAGGTTCTAGTGAATTGCGAATTGAATGAAGCTGCTGCGTGCAAAAGATACTGTCTAATGTGATTTCCTTGTTCCAACCATGAAAGGAGGAGAGAGCTGCTGAGTCTTGACCGTGGTTGAGTTTCTGTTTGCAAGAGCCATTGTTGGAACACCAAGTTTGTATGTGGCCAGTGTAGTGCATATCATAGTGAAGCTTGTACCTATTGAGGCTTGGTGAACTATGAAGTAAAAGCCATCCGTTGTGTGGAGTAAAATTCGTATGGCTTGGCGTAGCGTGGAAAGTAAAATCCATATGCTCTCTGATATTTGTGCCTGTTGTGGATCACAGCATCTGTAGCTGCGTTAAAAGAAGAGTGTTCTGTTGAGAGTGAGAGCGTGGAGGCCTAGTGCAGACAAGGCCGAGGACGTGAGTGGTCCAGTGGTGTTGGAGTGTGGGAGCTGTGTGTTTGGCTACGTGTGGTGGAGTTGTGTGCTCATCTAGTTGGGAGCTGTGTGCTCTATTGTTTGTGCTGATTGGTGAGAGCGAGTCATGATTTGAATGTTTGTGGAGTTATCTCAGTGTGGTGGAGAGTGCAGTGTGATATGCTTTCTGTGCTATGGTGTGAGGTCTCTGTGTGAGCTTTTGTAAGAGACCTGTATGTTGAAAATTTGGAATTTTCCTGCTGAGGAGTGTTGCATATTAGGTTGCAAAGAGTACGTGTTGCAGAGTAACCAGAAGTTTGTGAGAGAAAGGCACTGTGAGGAGAAACAGAGTGTGATACAAAGAACCACTAGTAAAAGAGGGCACTATGCGTTGAGAGCTTGAGAGCCGCAGAAGCGCCGTTGTTGTGAATCTTGGAGACCGTGTGAGAGGAAACTGTGTTCAACAGTGTGTGTGGTTATGTCTCATAATGAAGGGATGTCTATCAAAGGTGCAAAGGTAGACTCTTGAAGCTGAAATCGTGTTTGAGATCCCCCTTTGCTCGTATGTTTATACAGTTGTTGTTCTTCCATAATATGGCAACAACATCTGAAACTTTAAATTGATATGTGGTTACTATATACATTGGTTAACCGATTATGATATAAAGGGATTGCATTGATGTTTGCACCAAGTGTTTGAGGCATTGATGTATATGTGTTAAGTGCTGAAGCAAGTGAACGCATTTTTTAACAATCCTTGAGCCTTGTTGAGAAAGGATTAATCTGTAGGAAATATTCTTTCTACTGCACGAGTTGTGGTGAATGGTTAGTTGTTGCGATGAGCGTGGATCTGAGTTTTTGTTGTATGTTTGATCGATCGCTATTGAGAGAGGTTGCAGAGGAAAAACTTGTGGATGACTCAACTGCAACGGATGAATTTGCAATTAAATTTGATAATGGATATTTATTTTATGAAAATGAATTGCAAGTTATCTCTGAAAAGAAAATGATTGATAAATTGTTGTTTGCTTTTGATGATCACGTGGAAGAACATGAAGAAGAAATTATAGTAGCAGTTAAAGGAAGAAACAAGTTTGAAGATGTAATCGACTTTGAAACCCTTGAATTTGCCAGGTAGGGTCTACATCTCGATTGCTCATCAAATTTTGTGAACGTGATGATGGTTTATGGCCGTTTATAGTTGCAATAAAAACGCTTAAATCCTACCACTTGAAATCATCAAAGCCATTGCTCCAGGGTTGCAAATTTCTTGTGTTGATACCAAGGTTCCTCCTCCCTTTCACCTTTCATTTTTCCCCTTCTTTCCATTGTTCCCTTCCCCCCTATTCCATTTTTCCCATCTTTCCCTACCCTAAAACATTACTAAACCCTTATTCCCTATCCGCTCCACTCATTTGTCAATATAAAATCCCCAAACCCTCCTACATGTCCCTAAACAAAATTTCTCCCCATAACCCCTAATCTCATCATATTATTCCCTTTCCTAACAGTCCATTTTGCATTGTTCCCCTTGGTGGCAGAGTTCATAACAACACATAGTTTCATATATCATCAAAGGGCAGTCCAAGCACAGTCCACATACAGTAGTCATGCCATCTGAGCATTCATCGGAGTATGAAATGGACACCCAAAGTGATTCATCCTTGGAAGAACAGTGTCCCCGGAGACATCATAAAAGTGGCAAACATGTTAGGGATGAACCAACCACCCTCACAGAATTGGAATCCTGCCCTCTTGCTGTGTCATGTTTCCAGCATCTGTCATGTTTGGAGTTTTGTCAAAAGGTGGCTAGTGTTCGGGTTCATCTTGAGTTGGCCCGTCTCTTTGTGCTTCACTTACATGGAGATCATGCTATCTTAGCCGGGGTCACCTGAAACTGTCTCATTAGCAACCGGCATACCGAACGTTGGAGAACCATGGCACAAGAAACAGAAGGTTGATCGGCAACATTATGAGCCTTACATTAAGGCCAGTTTCTTGAGGTAGCTCAAAAGAGTCTTTCCATTCCGATATTTGAAAGATGAATATGCTCCCACTCATGAAGTTGATCATTTAATATTTCAGCTGGAGGGGAGTTTCTCGTTATATTGCCTATCACATTAGGTTGCTCATTGCACTACCAGGTTAGAGATGAATATCCATATTTCATTTGTAGGAACATAGAGAGGATGAACACCTTCATGCAGCACAAAACCCCTCAGCAGCAACTTAACAGTGTTTATCACTTTGCTCTTATTAAGATTCTGGTGGTTCATCAATTGGGATTGCAGGGCATTACTTGGGATGATTTCATCTCTCGTGACCTCTTCAGCACTTTACAGGTATTATCAAAGGTTGAACATGAGATAGGTGGTCCTTCCCATCAGTATGAGCATCATGAGACCACTACTATGTCGGTATTCATCACTTATTAGAGAGGCAATAAACATTTATTTGCGGCAGCAGAGCGAGTGTTATCTCCACACGGGGTGGAAGGGGCCTCGCTTCCGACATCGGCAACATAGGTATAGGACAGGGGCAAGAGGCCCATGCATGACGAGGGGCCATCAGGTGAACGAGATGTCGACTTCATCCTCATTCATGATGATGATACAGATGTGGAGAGTGCCAAACTTAGGAGGACCATCCAGGAGCAGCAAACAGAGATCCAAGCCTTGTCTCTCAATTTGGAGAGGGCTAAGTGGATTATCAGGTATTTGGAGCAAAGGAACAAACAGCTCGAAGACCAGCATGAGATCATGGAGCTGCCAAACATTCGCGAGAATCGCCAAGCTACCCAACATAGGAGGATTGAGCTCACTCCATTAGAGCAAGAGATTAATAATGATCGACAGTCTTCGCTTGAGTGGATCAACATTCACCTTGAGAGACTACTAGAGAAGGCCAACAAGGACAAGACATTATTGAGGCAGATGGTTTATCACTACAAGGCATGGAACATGAGTTCAAAGGCTCAGATAAGGAGTTTGAAGGCGAAATTGAGGAGAGCGACAAAAAGACAAAAGAGGAAAAAAGAGCAAGATCGGCTTCAAATCTTGGGTGAAGCCTCTGTGGCCCAGAATAGCACTTCATAGGGAACCTCCAGCCCAAATTTCAAAAACTTTGGGGCAATTTTGGTCATTTGACAAATTTTTGGGCACAAAACAGGGTTTTTCTCCCTATGTGCCGCGCCACTGGCGCGACGCTTATGATAGGGAGCTCCAAATCAAGAAATCTTTGCATTTTTGGATTCAGCATGAAAAATCATGACTGTTGGTGCATGGCCAAGAAGTTTGGGCAAGTTTTGAGTCCCCAAGAGGTAAAAAACACTCAAAAAATGACCTCTCTGCCCCTATTTTGAAACACAGGAAGCAGTCTTGGGAGATTGAAGTTTTGGAGGGGCAAATGATTACCAAATTCAGAAATTCCACTTGGGTTGGAAAGTAGACAGGCAGGGCTTTCTAACAAGCACACTTGGGCACACTTTGAACTTCAGCAGGTACCTCAAAATTGCCTCCAAAGTGGCGCAGCGCAAAGAGACCCAAAGGCCAAAAACACTTCCGCTTCGCGACATTTTGATTCGCGACTTTCTCCAAGTGGGCCCGCTAATTTACACTACATTTTTTCCCGCACCTAAGGCAAAGTTTAAAAAGCATTTTCACTAAAGGTTGGCTTCTATCCAAGTGTCAAAGGAAGGCGAGCAGTCACCCAAGCAATTTGTCATTCTTGTAATGCTGCACCTGTCACTAATGGTTGGCTTTCCATTTCCAGTTTGTAATCATTTGAAAAACTCCCTAACTATGGGTCGTTCCATTTCCCAATGGAAAAGTCTATTTATTGTATGTAAAACCATTTGCAAAGGGTTGGTTGTAATTTCTGGGAGACTATGGGAGAGAAACTCAGTTCTTCATTGTATATTTTGACAGAGAATTAATGAAAGGCAGCGGCTTTGGTTCATGAGATTCATGTGGTGTGAGTGTAACAAATGTGTTCTCTTTATGTTTCATATGTATTTTGTTATGTTTCAAAGTTCATTCATATTCATTTCCAGTGAAATTTTCTAAGTAAGATAAGGTAGAATTCATGTTTATTGCTCTGCCTGTGAGAAAGTTTCACATTATGTGTTCTTCTTCTGTTGAAAAGGATTCATGTGTTTATGCCCTTTTCACCCTCCTAAACAATCTTTCCGTTCCGCATTATTTCAAATTTAATTGCTAGACTTTCTGTCTGTCTTGCCTCACGAAGTAATCTGTGCCTTTGTGTTAAATTCTCTGCTCATATTATTCGATGGTCCCATATATCCCAGAAACTCGGTCATCTATAAAAAATTGCTTCTTGTATCCATATTTATTTACCTAGCTTAAAATCAATATTCACTGTAAGTCACCTCAGACCATATCGTTTATTTTTTTTACTGAGTGTGACCCGGAGAGAGCCCTCTCCTGTTCTGGTAGGGCTAGCTACCAGACTGAGCGTGGTTTGTGGTTACCCTGAATTTTTCCTTCTTTCAGCCTAAGGCAGATTTAGGTGCTAACAGTCTACACCAACAAGTGGAGAAATTGCAAGTTTTAATCACTAAAACAAGCATGGGACATTCTTCCTCCATCAATTCCAATACGTACAAGCTTCTTGACTTGAATGCCCCCTCCTAGGAGTATAAGATTCATAGGAAATGGTCTATCCTCCTTGATGATTTAATATGTTTTGCAAGTTTTACAAAAAATTGAATGTATTTTTTCATATATATCCTTATCAACATTATAGATTTGATATTCCAAACATCGAAAATTTGAGAAATAAATATTGTATGGTTGATCACATTTCTTAGAATCCCATCCAAAACAACACTATTTGAATGCACTCAGTGTGCTCATCATCATGTACATTTTCAATAATATAAAATTTTCTTTGTGGTTATATATATGTGTGTGTGTGTGCGTGCAAACCTTTCGTCATGTTTTACACTCAAAAAGAAGTTTGCATCTTGAGAGATTTGATCCCTTTCAACGCATGATAAATCTAAAATTAAGAAAAAAATTTCTTAAAAAACAAGAAATAACACATATATTTACTATATAATTTAATCTATTAATATAATATGTATTTTGTCTCCTTATAAATATTATATTTATAACTTGAACAAGCCTAATGATTAAAACACATGTCCTCTTAAAATTTACAATACAAATTTTAAAAAAATAGTTATATATACCATTTATAAACTTGATTAATTTTAATTTATAATAAAATAAAAAATTATAATTTACATGGAATACATGCATTTTTATTAACTTTACATAATTTAAATTTTGCAATAAATACAAATTATTAGAATTCCTTCTAAAAATTTAATAAACTTTCACATACTAATTTATCTTAACTTTTACATATTAATTTATCTTAATTCAATCTTAATGTAAGTTTAACCTACCAACCTAACTCAACCGATCTAAATATATACTTTAAATAATTTCGTTTTTATAATAAAATAAAGTAACATTTTTTTTCCAAAAGTTTAACAATTTTTCACATGCTAACCTACCAACTTAACTTAACCCCAATCTTATTGTAGTTCAACGTACCAACTTAACTTTCAAGAATCTTAATTTTAGTAAAAATATAACTCGGCGGGAGGCGCGTGACGCTTATTACATAAAACAACCTGGCACGTGCGAAACCTACCAACTTATCCCGCCAAAATCTTAGTGTATATTCAAAAATGCCTCATCGAAAAAGCGTGACCCCCTTTATTATTAAAGGATGGCCTTTATTTTGGGCAAGAGTTAACCAGCGTGCCATAGGGCATTAAATGATTGGTTAGCTGCATGCCCTTTAACTTTATAACACATCCCATTATTTTTCATTTATCTCGTTATGCGCACGAGTGTGTTATAAAGTTAAAGAGCATGCAGCTAATCAGTGATTTAATGCCTTATGGCAGGCACGCTGGTTAGCTCTTGCCTTTATTTTGTCGGTTTTTTTTTTCATATTCCGTTTAACAGGATGACAACCAATACTCTCTCTTTTCCTTACATGAATTCACTTCTCTTGCCTTTATTTTGTCGGTTTTTTTTTCATATTCCGTTTAATAAGATGACAACCAATACTCTCTCTTTTCCTTACATGAATTCACTTTTATCATTGACTGAATCCACTTTTATCATTTCTGTGTGTACGGAATATATATATCTATCTATATATATTGTTGTAAAAATTTTAAATATAAATTACAATAAATTTTTAAAATAAAATTAATCACATCGTAAGGATGGGGTTGATGTTTCGAATCAACTAATGTGGTTTATTCTCAAAACAAGGTGAGAAATCAATTAATATGAGAGAATAAACAGTAAGAATGCATCACTGCGCACTGCATAGTGTTAGCCGTTCATAGTTAGCCATTAGTGAAATAAAATATCGAGTTAGATATGTAATAATAAATTACATATTATGGAACAAGTTGCAAATTTATTAATTAAATAATCTAATAAAATAATAATATAAGCAAGCGTTGACCTAATCAATGGGATGAATAAAACTAGCTGGTATCATAATAATATTAATTAAGTGGCCATTATAATAGGTGATTATAATAATATTAGGTAAAGGTTTTTTATTATGTAATAAAATATAACATATTTACCAAATTAATTAACTAAAGTCTTATAAATTCATATAATAATGTCTTATGACTATTATAAATTTATATAATAATAATAGTTTGAAAATAATTGATTATAGAATTTTACATAATAATATGTTACTAAAGAAGAAAACTAGTTTTTTTTTCACTTACTCGTTCACGGATACCCAGATCAGTGGGTAGCTGCTATGTCCAGGGTTTTTTAACACTGAGCGGACGCCACCCAAAGGGCATCAACACCCCTTAGCCTATTTACTGACCTAACCCCAAGAGCTTTCGGGATTTGACCCTCTGATCTCCGATTGGCGAGGCACTTGATTTGACCGATTGAGCTAACTCTTGAGGATAGAAGAAAACTAGTTGTTATCACAATATATTAATTAACTAGCCATTATAATAGGTGGTTATAATAATATAAGGTAAGTGTTTTTTATTATGTAATAAAATATTACAAAAAACTAACATATTTGCCAAGTTAAATAACTCAAATATTATAAATTCATATAATAATGCCTTATACTTTATTATAAGTTATATAATAATAAGTTTGAGCATGATTAATGATAAATTTTATATTAATAATATTTCTAATATTATGAATTATATAAAAAGTTTAAATGAAATTAATAATCAATTTTATTATTATAATACTATGACTCGAACTAATAATATAATTATTTATTTACATGAATACTAGGTTAAATTTTTTTAATCAGTTTATATAACTTTATATGAAACATTAACAAACATTCAATAAGGACTATAAGGGGGGGATAGCCATTGAATAAAAGGAGGAAGATAACAAAAGTCACAAAAGATAAGGGGAAGGACATGTTGGCAGAGTTAAGAGGCAAGAGCTGGAATCCAGCTTTCACTCAACTTTGAGCCATCGTCCCTATTCAGGTTATTGGTATGCCTCTCAATCTCAATTTCTTCCTTGAGTTTCCTATGGTGGAAATGACCAATTTTAGCAATGACCTTAGATTGTTCAATGTAGGCATAGTGCTTAGATTTCTCAACATGTTCTGTAAGGGCTCACTTGTGGGAGTGATTGTGTTTGATGTGAGCCGCATGCTCACTAATCTTTTGCTTAATAGATTTCCCAGTTTCTCCAATGTAGGGGATACCACATGAGGAGGGAACAAGTTAGACCTGTTTTGAGCTCATTGGGTCAATAGGGTCCTTAACTGACCTAAGAGAAATTTTAATGGTATAGAGAGGCTTGAAGGAGGAAGAAACATTAGTTTTCCTTAGGATATATGGGCAATCCTATGAGTGGTCCCTTGGATATATGGGAGATGAACCTTAGGGAAAGGATTAGAGAGGGTAGGTTTAACCCTTAGCTCCTTGCTAGCTCTTTGAAAAGCCTTGAGGCTATGGGATCTCATGTACCCATTATTTTCAAAAACCTCAAGAAGATGATATTTCTTCTTATCAAGATGCTCATCATTGAAGATTCTTAGGGCATGGGTCGCAAGAGTGCTAAGGACCCCAAATTTCTAAGCATAGAAGTGGTGAGAATCGGCATGGAGGTACTGTTTCGTGTGACTCTTCTTCCGAAAAACTTTGTGACAGATGGAATCATCATCCCTCCTAGAAAGGAGGATTTCAAGAAAGGGAAGGTGACCATTCTCCTCAACTTCCATGGTGAATTCAATGGAGTGTGATTGGCAATTAAGCTGCTCAAAAAACAAATCTAGTTTCTCTTGACCATGAGGCCAGATGACACCAGTGTCATCGACGAAAATCTTCCATTTTTTTGGACGGTATTTGGCAGAAGAAAAGTCCCTGGTCTCAAAATCTTCCATGAACAAGTTTGCGACAATGGGGGAGAGGGGGGAGCCCCAACACCGCAAGTTTGTTCATAGAATTCACACTGAAAGCTAAAGAAAGTAGAGGTAAGGCAAAGGCCAACTAGTTCGGCTATGTCTTTATCGGTGGTACAATTAATGATATCAATGGCTTCTTGGATGGAAATCCGAATTGGGAGAAAACCTTCATTGTTATTTTATTTGTCTTCTTTATTATTATAAATAAAATATTCATTACACACGCACACTCGAATTCTGGTTGGAAACCTGAATTGGGAGAAAACCTCAGTTGTTGTTATATTTGTCTTCTTTATTATTATAAATAAAATATTCATTACATCTTTTACATCAATACTTTTATTAGTATGAGGTCTCTTAACTATGGGAGGCTACAACATTGACAAGTTCTCCAACTTCGAATAAGAATGAAATTACTACTCTCTGATCAACTTTACCATCTCATGACGTCCCTTACCTATAGGAGGCTACAACATCGACAAGTTCTCCAGCTTCGATAAGAACGAAGCTACTACTCTGTCATTAGCTTTAACAACTCATACCACAAGGAAAATCCTACTCCTTCACTGAAGGCTCCAACGTTGATAACATATTTGGAAAACATCTCAAAATGTTGCACACTCAATCCACCTCACTCAAATAGAACCCAAATCATGCAAGCCACATTTCATCAAATTTTCAAAATATACCCACACCAACAATTAAGAACAATCTGTTGGGTTGTGTTACATTCTTTCCATGACTAACCTATGTAGTGAACCAGGGAGTTAGAGGGGGGGCAGAGCCCCCCTTCGTTGTGCTAATTGCGCAGCAGGGGGGTCACAGGGGGGTGGGTAGCCCCCCTCTACGGGGTTCGGGGCAGCGCCCAGAGAATTTTTTTTTTTGGACCCTATATTAGGTTGGGCGAAC
>APFE030056665.1:0-33904 GCA_000404065.3 Pinus taeda | reverse complement strand
TTTGAGAATAATTAATTATAGAATTTGATATAATAATATGTTACTAATATTATTAATTTATATAAAAAATTTAAATGAAATTAATAATCAATTTTATTATTATAATACTATGATTGGAATTAATAATAAATTATTTATTTATATGAATAATAGGTTAATTTTTTTTTAATCACTTTAGATTACTTTATATTATTCAATAAGGACTATAAAGGGGGATAGCCACTAAATAAAAGGAGGAAGATAACAAAAACCAAGAAAGATAAAGGGGAGGGGAGGATGGCAGAGTTAAGAGGCGAGAGTTGGAATCCAACTTTTACTTAACTTCGAGCCATCATCCCTATTCAGGTTATTGGTATGCCTCTCAATTTCAATTGCTTCCTTGGGTTTCGTGTGGTGGAAATGACCAATTTTAGCAATGACCTTAGATTCTTCAATGAAGACATGGTGCTTAGATTTCTCAGCATGTTCTGCAAGGGCTGACGTGCGTGAGCGATTGTGTCTGATGTCAGTCGCATGCTCACTAATCCTCTGCTCAATAGATCTCCTAGTTTCTCCAATGTAGGGGATACCACAGGAGCAGGGAATAAGGTAGACCCCTTTTGAGCTCATTGGGTCAATAGGGTCCTTAAACAACTAATAGAATTTTTAATGGTATTGAGAGGCTTAAAAGCTTGAACTATTCTCTAAATTACGGATCACAAAAGTCTTAGATCTAACATAAAATTAAAATATAAAAAATATTAAATAAAGTGAAAATTTTATAGATATCAGTTTTAAATAATTATATATCATATATTTTTAATTATTTTTTAATATTTATATTATATTTTAAAAATATTAATATTTTTTAATTTTTCAATATTAAATATTTCTTTTATAAAGATTACCAGTTTAATTATTTAAATAATATTTTAATTTTAAAATCAGTTCATTGATAGCAATAAAGTTTAATTGAAGTTTAACAAAAGATTTTCTATGAATATAATATCAACATGGTGACATTACACATGAAAGTAACTAAAATGTGTTGACACAATTATCTACATTATATGAATATTTACTAAAATAGGTGTGGCAACATTAATAGCATGTTTCGTTAAATTCAAGTCAGTAGTTGGTTATCTTACTCCATGTGAGTTGTTTTGATGCTGAGATATTTTATATGATTCCATATATTACTCCAATTTCTTTAATTCATTATATAGCAATAAATTTGAGTATTTCACTCACTTATGGATAAAAATAGAAGCAATTTCTTTTAAAGGTTTCATATGGAAAAATTAAAAAAAGCATGCCTTCACTTGCCATAAGTAACACTTTCCATCACCTAACATTATAGCGATGCTCCCCTCCCATCTTGTACATACTTCATAATGACAATGTTGCTCCTTCATGTTGCATTGAAAGTACACATGGAATAGTTATTGTTTCCTTGAACATTGTTTGATGGAAATTGATGCATCTTCCACTCTATGAAAGCATGTTGATAGACTATTATGACATACAAAAACCCAATGCATATATATGTATTTCTTTGTTGGGAAATCACCTTGGAATGGAAAATAAGTCTGATATTATGCTCAACCTTTGTATAACTACGGTGTTCTTATGATTTTAATGCTAAGCCAACTTATGACTGAGGTGATTGATTAACCATATTCTTCTCTTGACCTATGTATAAGAAAGGGATACATTTTTATTATGTCATTACACTTGCTTATATTTTTGAAACATTACAGATAGAGTTGGAGTATATCAACTTATTAAACGGATAATTGTTTTATTATCACATAGTCTCTTTCATGACATGACATATCATTTTCTTAGATAGTAATTTTCTTGACATGAGAGCAATTCCCTTCCCCGTTTATTATATTTATCTTATGTATGTTGTAGCAAGTACCCTAGCATTTACAAAATCATGGTTTGGTGACATAATGTACTTTGTTGATTTATGCACTTACACTAGCAAGCTTATTTTGCATAACAGATATTGTGGTTGCTGTGTAGATACTATGAGTTTTCATAGCAAGGGGTCACACAATGATAGAAGATGACATAGAAAATGCGGGAAGGTATTGTGGTGAGAAAACAACAATAAAGGAATATGGGTTTCCATCAATTTTGACGCGGACTCCGAAGAATTTAATCAACTAACTCGGATGAGGCACCTTTACTTAGGAGGCATGCCACCTCAACCAACCCAGTATCCATCTCAAAACATGCCACTACAACATCCCAGTATTGTTGAGATACCTCAACAGTAGCCCCCATAGCCATAATAACCACCTCTCTTTGACGGACATAATTTGAATCCCTTTGCACAACATTTTGGGCACACATAGTGGCCATCTATTTCTCATCATACAATGCCCCCATTTCCTTCCATTCATCGAGTGTCCTTTGTTGCTTCAAAAGCCATGACTCAACACCATGAATAGCCTTTGCAGTCTCCTCCTCGCATAGTTGTAGCTAAGCTTCATCCTCCTATAGCCCTTGCACTTTCTTCATCATACGCTACCTCTTCACATTCCCACACCTTTCCTTCTAGGATGGGAGACAGGAGAGAGATTTTTGTCAAGCATATGTTTCCAGAGATACATGCTCAAGATAATAAGGAAGACAATAAGCGCAAAAGGTTAGTGGATAAATATATCAGAGATCTTGAGCATCCTTCGCTTATATGAGGCACATATTTACTTCATTGTTTATAATTTATATAATTTTCTATTTTCATAATATGTTTTATAGTACAACTTGTAGCACACTTTCTAGTCTCATATACTTTTGTTTTTGGTATATTCTACAATACATATTCAACGTAGTTTGTTTTATGACAACACTCTATTTTTGGGCATATTTAATGGCATACCATTTTTGTAGAGATACAAGTGGCTGATATAGTATGTTTATGGGCTAATTTTTCTATGGCTATACATATTGATGTTTATGTGGGGAGGCACAAGGTGTCTTGATGATGAGTCATCTTGATAAATACTTTTTATGGTGCACATATTTAATTTTTATATGCATACTTTACGTTGGTAGGTACTAGAGACATATTTCATATTACATAATTTATTTCATATAGATAATTATTTGATTTTATTATATTGCACATTTTCATTCAAGAGTCACAAGGATATTTTGGTTCATGAGATGTTTGAGGGGGACCCCACCTACCAAAACTCATTTAAAAAGTTAATCAATTAAAAAATAAATTCCTTTAGAACTCTTCTTCCTGAACAATAATAAAAGTGACTTAATTAAATGAAACTAATGAGAAACTAATCTCCAAAAAACTTACTCTCTCTAACTATTCCAAAAGCATACAAAAGGGAAGGAGACTATGAAGGAAGGGATGGAAAATCTGTGAGGAGAGGTATGCACCAAATCTGAAAGTTGTCACTATTTTCCTTTGATTTACTATTTCTATAAGTACAAGAGGCTGACCTATTTGGTGGCAGCAGACATTCTCAAAGGAGTGACAAGAAGCAGAGAAGATCCATCCCTTACTTTTGTGATCTTTTCATTTTGTCTTTCATTTCATGCATTTATTTATGCTTATAAAAGTTATGGCATTTGATGCTAGTGCTAATAGTTAAAGTTTTTGAAGAGAAGATTTTGCTAAGTTAATCATAACATAATGGACCTAGATGGGTTCTTAATGCTGTTTTGTCTTATTTTTGTCCTCCAAGTGTTTTTCTATGAGTCCCTTACATCATAAACACTTATGCATTAAGTTTTGGCTGATAGTTCTCGCAGGAACTAGCCAAACAACAAGTTGTACTCTCACTTATCAATAAAAAATAGTCATTTTCAATTATATTCATTGTGCATACCTTTCAAGAATTTCATTTATATTTCATGAACAACTTATGCTAAAATTTATTTTAATGTTTATGAGTTTTATATAGCATTCTATTATATTCTGATTTATGGCTAATGAGACATTTCCTCAAATCCACTCATAAAACTACCTTTATTTCATTTTATTATTGTTCATATCCTTTTTTATTTGTCATTATATATTGTTCATGTTGTTCATAATTTTATTTCTTTGTTGTAATAAATTATAATTACTACATTTTCTGCTCTCTTTGGAAGTTGTATACTCTATTATTATTTTTTGCTATAAATAATTTTGTAAATAATAAAAAAATGAAATCAAGGGTGTTAAGCAACAGGCCTAATCCCATTATCTCACACGACTAGTGAGATTCAAGGGTTTGTTGGTACTTCATCCATAACACAACGGGAGAAGAATATTAAATTAGGGACAATATTGGATACAAACAACCAAATAATAAAGACACAAGATCAAAAGGTTACTACAAGGTAAAAAGTAAATGTGAGAAAAGGGTTTCATATTCAAATTAGTGAATGTGAGTACAAGGTCTCTTGTTCAAATTCTGAATTACTACAAGGTCCACATAGGGGTTATAATGGGTGGCAAGCTTACCCTAGAGGTTATAGTAGTAGAGTTTCCAATCAACATAGTGTCATATGAATATAAAATCGGCCTACTAATTCCTCCACATGCACACACCCTTGAAAACAAATTTTGCAAATAAATGTGCAAAAAAGATACTTATCATTTTCACACATGTAATTTCTCATATAAGTTCTAACACTTCCTGTTATATAGATACATGTATATGGGGGTTAATATTTTTAAAATTTTTATAAAAACTAATTAATATTATTAAACAAGTTTATAAATCAATAAAAATTTAATAAATACTTACTTCAATGTTACGAAATTAGATTTTTTATTTTATTTTATTTATTTTATTAAAGCATACACTTTAACTTTTATAAAATTAAAATCATATAAAACTAGTCACTACTATTAAATTAAATAGCCAATAAACATTAATAGACATCAAATCCATAAGTAACATCAAACAGTAAATCATGATAATCTCACATTACCAAAAAAAACATAAAAATTAACACACACACACACACACACACACACAACCACACACACACACACACACACACAACACATATATATATAAACTATGGAGATTCACTTTTCACCCTAGCTTTATTATGGAGATTTTTAATTTATAAATAGTCTTTGCTACAATATCATGGCTTATCAAAACCACATATGCAGAACTCATCTCATTTCATATGACATTTGTTTAATTAATTATTTTAAATTCAAAGGATAGAAATGGTAGAACTACTTTGGAGATATAATTAAGTTAAAAATTTGAAAGTCTTATTCCAAAATAGACAGACCTTTTGACATAACAAGTTCATGACCACTTTACCATGGAAATTCTTAACCTATAAATAGGCTTTGTTACAATATCATGGGTCAATACCATGATTTATCAATACCACATACCCAAAATCGTAACTTATTTTATGCAACACTTATTCATATGATATTCTTCATTAATTAATTAATTTAATTAAAAGAGTAAAAATGACATAACTGTTTTGGAAATAAATCTTAATCTTTGATCTATGATTACAAATAAGGATATTTTAGAATATTTTGTGAAATTCCTATCATCCACTTAATAATTATCAAGTTAAAATTATGTTATGGAAAAAATGCCTAAAAAATTTAAACTACATTGGTCAATGCTAGCTAAAGTAATAGTGGTTAATAGGCAAATGGAATCCTATATTCTTGCTTTGGGGTGACCTAATAAATTGAGATCTCAAGTGGATACATTAATTTCTTGATCGGGGAAATGGACTTGCATAAATTTTGGTGGGTAATAACCACTGGTAAGTCTATACATTTAGAGTTTTACTCCTACATAAGTGTGGAGGAAAATATAAATGATGGAGAGAAGTAACTCCTAGTAAATATATTTATTTACATCTTATTCCTATCCATTTTTTATGCGAAGACTTGCTTAAACTGTGGTGGGAAGAAAGTAATGATAGATATGTTATTTACTTTCTTCAAAGCTTAAGAATAAAAAATTACTACAGAAATATCTAAAAATAATGTATGAGTATTGCAACCATATCCATAAATTATGGCATAAAGTATGTGAGGGAGTTATCCACATGCCATTATCTTGTGCAAAGGATGTAATAAGACATGTACTTCAACCAAATATTTGAATTTTTTTTTAATAATATTGAGAAATAAATATTTATTTTTCAAAGTTAAATATTATAAATTACTACAAAATATTATTAATAATAAATTAATAATTGTCAATAAGTAAATTGATTACCAAAGCCCTGCTTTGACAATAACTAAATTAAAATTCTAAAAATATATACTAATTTAGAGTACTTTAACCATGCTTAAAATGAAATTCTAAATACTAATTTTATATGTTTAATGATACAACAAGCAAATTGAACCTCAAAATACATGAAATAATAACAACACTCACCTTCATAAGCATCCCATCCAGTTTGAAATTATTTTTCTAATAATATATTTATATTTGACCATGTTGGTCACCTATCATTATGCTATAAGTTTATCAATTCCTCCCAGGCATTGTCAGCTCGACATAATTGTCCATGCTACTCATATATCTACAAGCTTACTCAACAAAAGGTGAAAGCTAATATTTTGTGGACAATATGCACATTAAGCACACACCTAGGGTCCCTGATGGCGTGTTATTTAATAACCCTATAATGACAGAGGGCTCGATTGACATGTCGAGTATGAGAGTGGAGCGTGGGTTGGCAGACATAGAGAACAATGCCACACTCTACACTAGCCATCTCTATAATATTGTGTGGCTCATGTCCTGCTCTCAGGTTGGGGATCAGTCACTCGGTTCTCGTCGTTTTAAATGCTTGTAGGTGGTAGCATTTGTGATGGAGTACGATAAAACCTTTTGTATTCAAGACTATTACTCATCATCTAATAGGGCGGATTGGCCATGTTCTTGAGGGTTGTTGACATACAGATCTGTGACCTCATTGATGAGCACATGATTTACTGTTTTGGGTTTTTAAAGAGTGTGCCAGAAATGACAAATGGCCTTACTTGTACCTTGAAAATTCTAGTATTATCCTTCAATGCGGGTCTCAACATCATTGATACCCCTTTATAACTGCATGGGGGCCTTTCGTGTGTGGAAAAATTGTTACGTTAGTTGGGGTAGCATCAAGGGTTTTACCATGTCATGCTGCTCTTGGTTTATACCTCATTTAGCTTCAATTTATGTGGGAGGTTTGTTTCCTTACTGTTATCATATTTTTCTTAGGTTTTATTTTGTTGTTAAGTCCTCCATCTTCTCGTCCTCTACTGATTGTTTCGAACATTTACGTGAGGGTAAATGTTTTTCATACACTTCCTTCACAATACATGAACTAGTCCATCCTTTCAATTGATGGCAATTCTACCCACCTCGTTGCTTCAAGGTTTAGATACTCTTGGCATATCCTTTAATTTCTCGGTTTTGGTTTGTGGGGTCTAGTATCCAAGCATGTTTTCCATTTGGTTTTAATGATGGGAACTGGCCTCCTATCATACTATGTTCAAGATCTTTCATCTTGACTTTTGTGTGTGTTTCTCAAGTCTAAGTTTCTTTGTTGGTAGAGATTGCGGGGGTGTTAAATTCCATGGGTCTCCTCTTATTTTTGCCGGATTGGAAAACCTCTCTCTCCCTTCTCTATACCTTTGTTGACGATGTTCTTCAAGCTAGTTTGATTGCCTCCTATTTCAACGACATCCCCCTTTCTGGTTTTTTTCAGTTTTATGGTCCTTTTGTTTAGTCAGTATTATCCATCTCCCTCTTCTCTAATGGCTCCTCGATGGAGATTGCCAAGTCACATAGGTGGAGTGATAGACTCATCTTCTTCATGACAATAGTTTCTTGGGTGGGAGTCTATGGTGAATTACTTTGACTCAGTTCCTGCAGAAGTAAGGAAGGAAATTCTCCTCCTCGAGTCGAAATAATTTGGTGATAGGACTTATTTCTCTTGTTAAGAGGCTGTAAGTGGCAACCTCAAATGGATACATGACCCAAGGAGATTCAAAAAGAGTCAGATTCATTTTATTCATTCCATAACACTGCACCAAGAGATGGAAACCCTGCTTCATATGGTTCTTCGATACAAGTAGGTAGACAACTATAAATTATTTTTAGGACAAGAAGACATTAAGAGAATTCTTTAGAACATTCATTTTAGGCTTGACGACATTGCGACCAGGTTATCAAGGGTGCATAAATTTTGTGGTCTCTGACTCGGATACCGTGTCAGAAGAGTTGACTAACGCCCCTGTTGTCATCAACAACCCACCAGTTAATGCTTCATCCCTTGGTGCCACCTCTCCATTGGCAAACTATTCACCCCTCTCTCCAATCATTATCTCAGATTAAAGGAATTTGATGGTCTCTGCAGTTGCCACTACCGAAGGATGCTGGCATGGGCTTTCTAGAAGTAGTTTGGTTTTCATTTCATACCTTCAAAGGTCACTTGTTTTGTTTCAGTGCTATACACTCTCTATTTCCTTTAACATAAAGACAATGATCACACCTTCTTTTTGGTCAATGCTTGGAGGGAACAATTACTCGTAATGAGGTTTACTTTGTTATTTATGTTGTCATCATCAATAGTTTTGTAATTCTCCAGTGCACTAGTGGACATAGCTGATAAACAAAGTAATTTTCTTTGTGTCCTTCTTAAGTTTTTGTATCTTACTTTCCAAATTGTAGTTTTGGTGTTTATTGTGTACACTTGGTTGAAGAACTGGTCTCCTAGTTTAGTATTTTTGGTTTATGGAATAGGTAATGCTATCAATGTAATACTTTGTCATATTAATGGAATTCACATGCAGAAGCTTACCAAAAAAAGTGAACACCTTGGGAATTATATAAAAAAAATTCAATGCAATCTAAGTGATTTATTCAATAAAATATTTGATTGCAAATATTTTTTTGGGTTTATTCATAAATTAAAAGAGTTTATGGTATTTTACCTATTAGATGTTTTGGAGTTTTTTATGGCCATAATTTGCGGCGTAATGTAATTAGTCTCACATAGATTTTTTTAAATCGCAAATTTGATTTGTGAATTCTAGTTACTCTCCATGCTAGTCTCTTTCTGGTATATATGCTGGTTACTATATGTTGGCAATACAAGAGGCCACATATTTTTTTAAATCACAAATTTGAGTTGTGAATTGTCCATGATCTTAGTGTTTTAGGGGTTTTTCACAATGTTGAATCCATATATGCAATCAAAAACACATTTCAAATAACAAATAAAAATGTTAAAAGAAAAATGGTTTCATTGGATTTCAACAAAAAAATCCTAAACATATAATAGTTAAACAATACCAGTAATTTTTGGGATGAATGATCTTTTCGAGAAATTCAATTTTAATATAGGTGACATTTTCTAGAAGTTTAATCTTTTAAGGAGTGACCAACTTTAAAAATTCTCATTATTAGGTGCAAGCCCTAGTAATGATCTCACTTCCTCACCCATGGGAGCATTACTCAATGCAATAAATACTAAGTGGACTATTCATAATCATGTGAAATATTTGTAATGCTTAAATAATGGAGTCAAAGCTTTAATTAATCAATCCATAAAGAGACTTGGGATGAGTGACCTCATTATGTACAAGTCCTAGGGATGATGATTATGATGGTTGATTCATAAAACGTCTTGGGATGGGTGTCCTCGTTAGGTACAAGTCCTAGAGATGATGATTATGATGGTTGATTTTCTTCGAAAGTCCTAATTATTGGGTGAAAACCCTTGAGTGGATGATTGAGATCAATGACATTCTTAGAAAGGTTTAATTATTGGGTGCAAATCTTAGATATGATTATTGGGATGAATGATCTTCTTCGAAAGTCCTCGTTATTGGATATACATAAATGATGATTGAAGTTATGAATTCATTTCACTACTTCTTCACCTTTATAAATTTTGAAACTAGGCTAATTATTTATTTCATTAATTTTAGTTTCACTTCTTTATTTTGAAAAAGTATCCCAAAATTAATATGTTACGAATATTTACTAAATGATATTTACACTAGTGTAAATCATTTATTTTTGGATATGATCAACTCCTTAAAAGATAACTTTAGAATCTTCATTTTTTGGGTTTTCCCTCTTTATCATATCACACATTCTCTTTAAATTTAGATGTAATAACATTTTTAATAATATTTTATTTTGTAAAATATTGTTTTCGTTCATTTCATAACTATTAGTGGATTGGATTTTAAATTAAATTTCGGTAGTATCTTGTTGTCCATGTTGTTTATCTTATTATTTTACAATAAATATCTATAACATAATTATAACTCAAATAATTTTATTTTAACTAAATTGAAATTTTTTTATATTTTTAATTTTTTAAATGGAAACTTGTCAACACATTAGTATAAATAAAATTACACAACTTTCGCAAACTCCATGTTAAGTAAAATAAATTACACACATCTCCCCCACGAAAATGTAAAAACTCCAAAATTCTGGAAAAATAATTTTTTACTTTCCAATTACTTTATTAAAATATTATATTTATGATAAAAAAAAATTATTTATATATTTTTTAAATGTTATATATCAAATTGAGTACGTAATGAATTATACATATCTCTTATATTAAATAGTAAAAATATACCTTTATCTACCATAAACTAATTTATAAAAAAATTATTAAATTTCACAAATCCATTTTCTTTTTTCCAACCCTTTAAATTGGGTTAAACATTTCTTTTAATAAATTAAATTGGTCACATCCCACTCCATCTAGCCATACATGTTAATCAACATTTATTCCCTTCACATTAAGATGAAGGGCGTTTATTCCCTTCACATTAAGATGAGAGCCTATATCTTATTCATGAGCTCTTGGCTAGGTAACATTGCTCCATGTTCTTCTACAACTCCTATGATATTCCCCCACCACAGGTGGGATATCTCCCCCGAGGACCTGGCCTTCTCATGTTTAAATTCGTCTATTGCAGCCATGTGTCTTCCAATAATCCTTGTGGCCCATCTACGGTACATGGGGAAGACCTCTCCCATGGCATTGGTTTTGTTGGAATCGCAGTACATGGTGGTATTGACTCTTGGGACATTGGCCTTTAGTGCATGCACCTAGTGTTGATCATTCGTGAGATGAGTGAGGTGAAAACTATTGAGGAGGTGACCTCTGGGTCATTGGAAATGTCGACAAAAAAATCTAGAACATGGTTGGGAGGTGACTGACATAGACTTATCCTCATCTTGAAGCACTTCCAAGCACAATGGGTCGGCCATTGCTTAGTAATTCATTCTATGTCCAACTTCTATAACTCTTTCAACTCTTGTAGTTTGATAGTTTTTACATGGAAAACTTTGCTTCGTAATTTACAAAGTGTCTTGGTGGTGTGCATTGTTATTGGTGTCATAATATTCTATTGTGGCCACAACCCCCCAATATATTTTTAAAAAAACATGGGGACCCTTCATTTTGAGCTCCCTTCTTTCCTGGCATGTTAGTGGTTGATGATTGTTTTGATTCCTATTGTTTGTCTTTTGATCTTTTTGCATATCCTTCATTATGGTTGTTATAATTGTCCTTTTCTTGTTGGATTGTTAGTGTCTCTTTATTCCCTTTCACATTCCTGACAACATTGGTCATGAGAAAGCAATATAGCACCTTCAGTTGCCACATCACTTCACATTCTGGATTGGAATTTTCTTGTTGGTTTTTGCTCAACTTCATCGGACACCTACATCGAAATAAAAGCAAAGCATAAATAAATAATAATATATTTATTATAAATAATCTTTTTAAATAGCTATATTATATATATATATATATATATATATATTAACACAATAATAACAAATTACCTAAAAGTAATTGTAAAAACATTCCACATTGTAAAATTATATTGTAAAATTACTATTTTAAACATATAATACCAAACGTTGAATAGTTTTTTTGTTTTTTTATTTAATTGAATAGGTTTTTTTTTTTTTCAAATAAAATATAAGAAAGTTGTTTGTATGCAAAATAACTTATAGAAGGTTATTGTAAATAAAATAAAGACTATAAAATTCCACCACATCAAAAAATCCCGAACCATAGAGGCACACACCAACATGGTTCACCCCTTTTGCACAGAAATATGACAATCCCAAAGCCCTAGAAGCATACACCAACATAGTTCCTCTCTTTTTCACAAAAATATGACAATCCCAAAGGCCCTAGAGGCATACACCAACATAGTTCAAAAAATCCCAAACCATAGAGGCATACACCAAAATGGTTCACCCCTTTTGCACAAAAATATGACAATCCCAAAGGCCCTAGAGGCATACACCAACATAGTTCAAAAAATCCCGAACCATAGAGGCATACACCAAAATGGTTCACCCCTTTTGCACAGAAATATGACAATCCCGAAGCCCTAGAGACATACACCAACATAGTTCCTCCCTTTTTCACAAAAATATGACAATCGCGAAGACCCTAGAAGCATACACCAACATAGTTCGCCGCTTTAGCACAAAAATAGGACCATTCACAAAGGATAGATTTCTGGCCATATTCCTTGATGTTTCATGAAACCAAATGCATATTTGAACATCGTCTATTCCGTTTGTATGATGCATGTGGGATAATGCTAACTAGCACCAAAATGAAATATGCCAATTTGCTAGTCAAAGGAACACAACCAACACATTACAACCATCATGCTGGAAAGGAATACACCTAGCTTATTGTTATTGATATGAAATTAAACAAGGTAACATTTTAATTAATATAAATTTAATTGACTACATCGATATGGGATTAAAGACAAGTGGCTGCATTAGCCACTTATAATTTTACACTTAGCCACAGTTAAGATCTAATATTAGTTTTTTAAATTGTTTTTGGGTTTCATTTAATTCCTCAATGTCTTGTGTTGCAGGTGGTCGACATCATGTCGAAGAAAATTAGATGACAATTATTATGGCAGCACCAACCGGATGTATGCAGGATTATTCTACATTGGGCATTTCATGATTTTTCCCCATATTAAGAAACACCAGATGGCAATGAGAGGACTAGCAGAAATCTCACCTGAATTCGCCGTAAAATTTGCACATGAATAATTAAACTTATCCTCAGATACTTCCAGGACAGTTTTGATCTGTCGTGAGATAATTCCACCGTAAACGGACACAAGAGAGTGATGCATAAGGAAACTTAAGCGGTCATTTTTCCAATGCGCGGTGGAGATGGAAAATTATGATTGGAGTATGAAGTAATTATTAGATAGCTAATTCTCGAGATTAAATTATTTGGCTTAGTTTTAGTTATTAGAATCCAAGAATACTTGGAAATTAATTCAAACTGTTTCATAAACATCGTACACCATTAATCGAGATAATCATTAATATGCATTAATAAGCAATTTATTTGGTTTATTTGATTTCTGATTCGATTGTCTTAAAGTGGTATCAGAGCCAGGTTGTTCATCTACCTGTTGATTGAATTGAGCCAATGGTTTTGTGGCCATCCAAAACATTCTGCGCTCCTTTACGTGTTTTACGCTCATTTCTTTAACGTGTCATGGACGGTCTAAGGGGATTGCGTTGTCACAACCTGTGTTCTTGTCTCGTAAGTTGATTCAAACTTGTATGGCATCGTATATTGGTGTGGCTGTTGGGATGCTTATTCTGCGGAAGAAGAAGTGTACATTTTCTGATCACATTGTTAGCTGATCCTTTTTGTGCTTAATGGTATGATCGTTTATTTGCTGGAGAACCATTGTTTTGTGTTTATCCAGCCGTTAATCGTATCATTGAAAACAGGCAGAGAAACTATTTGTTGGAAGAAAAAATAGGTATTATATTGAAGAGATGATGATGTCTAGCACTAGCATTATATTGATGATGATGGTGGTTAAACTTATATATATATATATATATCTATATATATATATCAAGAATGTGTTTGTCATTTTCTTATGATAATGCTGCTCAATTGAGAACAAACTTGCAAGTAAGAAGATTAGTTGATGATAATTAGTTGTTTACACAAATGATAATTGTGGAGAAGGGAGGACTCGTCCACTTGGTTTGGCGCTTAACATATTGACTTGATTTTGACCGATCATGAACCTAGTACATGGTATACACCCATCAAGAAAACATATTGGTTGTTGTCGATTTAAGAGTCGGTTAAGTTATAGTTGTGGCATACAACGCCATTCTTATTTTCTGATCATGTGCCAATAACATATGTATATGTATAGTTGTTGTTTCAAATTTTGTTTCATCGTTGAATTAATGATTAGATAAAAATATTTTGTCAGTTTACATGTGCGGTGGACGTAAATTGCAGCCAAATATGAAGGGGACTGTGAGAAGTTTGTAGTGAAATCTCAGAGCAGTGAGTAACCAACCATGCGAAGCTTGCAGCAAAGAGACTCGCAGAAGCCAGAGAACCATCCTCATTGTACGATGTTTGAATTTGTCGAAAGACACAAAAGAAAAGGTAAACATTATTTGCAGAAGATATGATTGCACGAAAACATTAGGGGAGTTTTGAGGTCTAAAATGGGTCTCCTAAGGAAATTATAAAATAATAGTGGAAATAATAAAATAAGATTAGATTACATCATCAAATTTTAGAGGGAAAAAAGAAAAAACTATTTTTTCAACTCGTATTTTCAACTTATCTCCCTATGGGTTTACTCAAATTTCGAGTGGCAACACTGGATGCATAATTTGATTCCTCATCCAAGGAGTACCCATGTTGCATACTTTCGATGGACCTTGCTACACGAACACTGAGAAATACATGAAAAACATGATTGCAATCATGTTTTTTTTTTATGTATTTCTCATTTTTCGTGTAACAAGGTCCATCAAAAGTATGAAACATGGGTACTCCTTGGACGAGGAATTAAATTTTGCATCCAATGAGTATTCCTATTCAAAATTTGATTAAAACCTTAGGGAGATAAGTTGAAAATACAAGTTGAAAAAATAGTTTATTATTTTATTATTTTTTAATCCTTTTACTTTTTTACCCCAAAACTGGTGAATCATCCCCCATGGTTGACATCGTTATCTTTAATCCTATTCGTTCTTATAGAGTTTATTTTGGTTGTACATTTCTCTTAGGAGGCCCATTTTAGACCTCAAAATTCCCATAAGGTTCCATGCCATGTGCAGGAAAATTGAGTAGGTAAATCTATTCTATTGGGCCATGGTGAAGTGGCACGACAAAGGTTTATTACAATAGTTCCAAGTTTGATTATGAACACATTTTTTTCTTGTTTTCCTTCAACATCTCAAAGATTTAGATCCAAGAATTTTCACACACGTATGCAGTTTTGTAGCAGAGTTGTTATACCTTAAACTTTTCCACCTGTGAGTTTTGATGTTTTAACATTGGTTAAGTCGGTAATTAGTAAGTAGACCTAGATGAATACATGATATATTTTGGTAATCCTGAGAAATATTTTAAGTTTATAAATGTGAAGGGATAGATATATGATTTTTTCCATGTGCATTGATTCAGAGGATAACAATTTCAAGTCTTGTGGTAGTGTAACAACCTCCAGGGTAAATGTGCATATAAAAAAAGATAATAGGAACATAAATACAATAAACATATCAGCCATCAAAATCCATATATACCTCAGTACATTTGCACATGAAAATCAAGGGAATGATTTTTTTTCATTAATAAATGCAATAAACCAACTGGAGATGGGACTACCACGTTCCACCCGACCATAGATTGACTGAGCCAAGTCTCTCTTCTTCCAATCACCCCCATGCCATATTCCAAGTATGAATGTGGGATCTCATAGAACACATCAATCAAAGCTCATCTAGGGCTTCCAGAGGCCACCCACTTCAACCCATCAAATAGTGATTCCACCTCATGGTCGAACATCACCAAAAACCATCATCATATTGGTCTCCATCTAAGCCTTCCAGGGCTTCCAGAGTGTTTGTCCAACCAAGGCTTCTAGAATTAGTAACTCAACCCACAACTTATACAGGGCTTCCAGAGCATTTGTCCAACTAAGGCTTACAGGACTAGTAACTCAACCCGCCAAGGGCTTCCAGAGCATTTGTCCAACTAGGGCTTCCAGGACTAGTAACTCAACCCAAGTTGTTACAAGGCTTCTAGAGCGTTTGTTCAACCAGGGCTTCTAGGACTAGTAACTCAACCCACGCTATGGAAAAATGAGAACCAACCAAAACAAAACAAAGCAATGAAAGTAAACCCACAATCAACATGGCTATCCAGGAAATGGCAAGGCAATCCACTGTTAATCTTGTCCATCTTCCATGCCAATGACAGATCATAACCAAGAAATCACATGCATGTGTCATGCATGCCAAAACTAGTGAGGAAATCATACATGCAACTCAGTACCTGCAAGCAAATATGATGTAGCTACTGATGCCAATGTCTTCTTGTGCTTTCCTACTCTTCCTTTGCCTTCTTACTCTAAGAATCCAAGTATGTCACACCCTCCAATAGTGCTCCAAGAAAACTCTTCTCCGAGAGTATGAGTGTTGGCTTGTTGGGGCCTGACCTAGGTTCGGAGTTAATTAGCCAAACAAATCCCTATACTACTAGCCCTTTCGGCAATAGTTTGCGGAGCGCAAACTGATGTCTCCCCCAAAGTAGTATGGGGGGGTGTTGGAACCAGGTTTCTGCACCCTTGAGATGTCTGAGGGGTTGATTTGGTCCAACTATGAATCCCTTTGCGTAGGTTACTTCACTCACTTCTCTGACCTTCGTGCCCTAATATGTTTTCCTTCGTGCAGCCCTAACCAGGGGCTGTGGGGCTTTCGTGCTGCTGGAGTAGCGATCTACACTGTTTCCCTAAGTCACACCCGAGACCTTACTTATCTTCTTATAAAAGTTAGCTATCTTCGCGTAAACAGATGCCTTATATTATATTATTTATTCAGCACATTCATATGAGTTCCTGTAGTAAATAAACAGTAGACTTGCAATTCATACCCAATAATACATAAAATAGGAAAAGATACACAGAAATATGGTAAAGCTTCTCTTTTATTAATTCTTCCCATGGTTACAGACTTGACCTTCCTTGCGTACTCAACTGCAGGGGTCTACACATTTAGCTGCGGACTACTAGGGCTCTGCACACTCAGCTACAGAGCTTTCTCCTACTCTACAACCCAAAGACACCACTTACACTTTGACTCAATGCTTCATGGGCTCCTTAGACTCATTGATCCATCGTTCATAAGATTATTTCTACACTTAGAGCCTCGCTCTATTTATGCAATCCCATGGTCTGCGGACCATGGGTAGATATTTCAAACCAACATTACATTACAAAAACAAGGGCAGACAACCCTATGACTCTATTAGGACTTCGCGCTCCGCGCCCACAATTCACGGAGTCTTTAGAATGGACTTAGTCAAAACTTGGGCTTTAAGCCCTAAAACATGCCTTGGGGGGATCCCACGCCCAACAGGCCCCCAACACAAACATCATGACTCGTCCTCGAGTCACTCTGTCGGTGTAGAGATCTTCGCACAGAGACCCTCCAACTCTGTTTGGACAGCTGCAAGGTCGGAAGCCCACTGAGCGGCTATTTGTTGAATCTCCTGTACTCAATGTTTCGAGACCGCGTTGTCAGAACTGCTTCCCTACATTTGTTCCTGCACCCCTTGCATTTGCACGAACTTGCCTTCAATTGTTGCTATGATGATGAAGGCGTCGTCGATCCAAGGCTGAACGCACACCTTCAAAACTACTTCTCTTTGTCGCACTATGTCTACTTGCTCTTTAAGCGTTTTGGCCTATTGCATTCGTGGGAGTCTCTGAGTGAGGGCCATTGTCTGCGCAGTCCATTTGACGCTATAATACTACTGCTGGAGCTCACGTGCCTCTGTCTCTAAGCACTGGATGTTACAGCCTCCTGTAGATTGGTGAGGACCTCAAATGACTCTTCCAACATTCTGGTGCAGTCCCTTACTGCACTGCTGATCTCCTCCATCCCCGTTGTAATAGCACTGGCACACTATTCCCTTACTTCTAGAGGAGTTGATGGCTGCGCCTTCAACCATAACTCTACTATCTGGAGGTTCAGCTCCAGCTAAACTTTGGCCATTTCTTCTTGCACCTCGTGCACCCCTACTGGTAATATTTGGATGTGTGCCTTTGCTGGTGCTTCTGCTGGGATGGCCAGCTCATGTACCATCCAGTAGGCTTCTTCCAGTACCTATAACATCTGCCTATTCTACGACACGACCTCGTCGCGCTACAAGCTCAACTGCTGCATGTTGATCTTCTGCTCGCTCAGCAGCCACAATGCACGGCTCTCCCTAGCCTGCAGTTCTGCAGTAATCCCATCCTGCAGAACGTAGAGTGTCTCCCGCGGGAGTGCAACCATGTTGATCCCTATCCCTTTTAGTGCATTAACTATAGGCCAGTAAACCTCATTTGCTGTAACCAATGCTCCTTTTGGCAACACTATTGTATTGGTTGTCCGAGCATGTACCATTTTCTCGGCTGTAGCTGTCCCTACCACGAGGCTGGTTGAAAGAGTACCAGCCTAAAGAGTGTGCACCTACAACTCCTGAATCTGTGCTCGGAGGGCCCCCAACACAATCTGATTCTCCTCCACAAAGTTCTGGAGGACCTTGGTGGTGATGTCGCACACCATCTCGCCTATGTCATGCAGATCCCCCTCAGTAAGGGTGATCGGGTCGATAGAAAATTTAGTTACTTTGACCTTCTTGCACGATCCCATACGCTCGCCCGGGCGCTAGCGCTTCAATTGTGTTGAGGAAGTTTGTGGGTCCACACCGCCCTCCTGTACCCTTGTTTCCGTTTCTTGCTTCTACTCCTGCTTAGGCAAAGGCAACTCCGGGCCCTCGCACGCCTTCTCTGTTGCCTTTTGTGCTGCTGCTACTGCGGCCTGCACAGTGTCCCGTGCCTCCTACACTTTTTTTGTCGTTGCTTATTGCCTTCTCTTTTCTACTAACTGTGCTATGCTCAGTTTGGCATGCTCCTTCTTCCTCTGCGCAGCAGATTTTTCCACCGCAACAATGTCTGGGGTGTGCCATTCCAGTGGCTATGTCTCTAGTACATCGAAAATCACATTATTGGTGGCTATGAAGGGTAGCTTGCTCCACTTCTTTGCAAGGTCCTTGCACGCCTTGAGGTATATGTGGTAAAAGTCTACTTTAAATTTTGCAAAACTTTGCAGGCTATTGTAGACGGTGGGTGATAACCGCAACTTGTGGTTAATCCCCATTTTGATGTTCATTTCCGTGAACACCCAGAATATCTTACTATCGCAGATCTGGTTCACATCCTTAGTGGCCCATAGCGAAGCATACTTCGTGGCCTCTGGGAGATCCCTTGCAATTGTGGGGAACTAGCTGTCCTTCGATAATTCCTCTGCCACCAACACTATGGAAAACAGAAGCCATGCATAGTGGAATGTTTTTCCTTGTTCTTGTGCCTCACAACAATTTTCCAAGAACTCTTTGCACAAGAATTTAGACCAGTTAAACTAGACCCCTTCTGCGCATTGTTCAGCAAGTGCCACCACCAGCGTGGGTACCTCATCCGCGCAACACTTCAGCATGACCTTACCCGCCGGTATTTGAGTCACCACCTTGACTGCTTTGTTGTTGAAACTGGAGATCGCATAGCCCCTCTTCTTCTTTTCCAGCTTGTATTTCTTCTTCATGGCCTTCGCAATGGCAAAATCGCTGCTCTTCCCCTCCGAGATGTTTGCGAGGTCCTATCCTTTACATAGGAGTCGGGAAATGCGATGGATTAAGTGGTCCATGATGGGGATGGGCTCCTCCAGCCACAAACACCCACCATAAACTAGGTAGAGGAGCTGCTTGATGACAAAGATCGTCACTGGGGCGTGGTGGTAATGCGACACCCAGAGCAGGTTTAATAATCCTGCCTTTTCAACTCCACATAACCACTTTTGCGTTTCCAATTCTATAACCACCGCCGTGTGTTATGCTTGGGCTTCATGAGCTACGCTGTCTCTAGGTGAGGGAATTTCTGGTGGTCAGTGTTATAGCTCCAAATCTCACTCTTGTGGTTTGTGACGCCGCACTTATGGCCTAGGGCAACCCCTCATTCCAGACCTAGTCCAAAAATTTAAAAAACAATGTTTTATTCCCTATACGCGACATTTCCTTGAGCTAAACACGTGTATACGCGGGTCTGTGTATACCCAACCCGCGTATATGCCTTAAAACACTTAAAAAAATAAATCTCCTTAATTTCGGGTGGAGATCACGGGTTTCACCTGTTGATTACCTGTTAGTGTCCGTGGCCCAACCGTTCCCAACGAATTCCCAACTAAAAAACTACTTTGGGAGAAGTATTAAAAGGCTTCAATGGGAAGGCCAAGGGGAGGAGAGAAGAGAGAGAAAGATTATTATGCTGAGATTTCCCTGACCAGGTCTGAAGATCCTAGTGCCTCCTGCACTTCCCCCATTTTACAGGAAACCCTTGTTTCCTTGTGTGTGTTGATGTCTTCATACTACTTGAGATATCATGGAGTAAGTCATGGAAGGAGTTTGTTAAAGGCTTGAGGCTGGACGAATCCGGGGGATGGTTCTGCTTGGAGCCTGTGAAAGGACGAATCAGGTGAAATTATTCCTTTCTGTACTTTATATGTCTATAATAAAAGAAACACATGTCTTTGTTCCTGATATAGATCTTTTTCATGTTTATGATATTCATGTTATGATTCATATGTGAATGGTTGTTTAATTGCATAACTAACTACCTCTCATTATAATATGAAGATGGTTTCTTTATGATATTTAGTCCATATACTGCTGTACTTTCTGGAATTGATTGTTTTGCAGGTTGAAGGAGCAAAAGGAACTCCAAGAAGGGTCTGGACCCTCGAAGGCTCTTCTCAAATGTAGGACCTCATGTACGCCCCTTATAGTAGAGTTTGCTTATATTAGCATTATGGCTGTATGGAATGTGTGTTTCTTTGCATAGACAACCTCCAGTCTGCTAGGGTATCAATCCAAGACCCTAGGGGAATTTATTCCCTAACAGAATTGGCGACTCCATTGGGGACAACAATATTGTTGTTCCTAGTTTGGGTGTATTCAAGCCAATCAAGGCTCAGCTGTCTGTTTGCTTTCTGTTACTGTCTGGTCTGTTCTTGAATTGCAAGTTTGATTAGTTTCTTCAGACTTTTTTATTTTCTTTTTTGGAACCTTTTATATACACTGTTTTTTTTGTTTACAGAAGCGTATATATGCATGTTTCCTTAAGTAAACCTACTTATATGCATGTTTCCTTAAGTAAACCTACGTATACGCATGTTTCCTTAAGCCTTGTCGCGTATACATGCAGCTGTGCACAAACACAGTCGCGTATATCTTATAATTTCCAAGATTTTTTAAATCTTTTTGTTTCTGAAGGTTTGGCTGCTGGTCTGATTCAATCCTGAACAACTAGTTTTTGTGACAGTCTTTAGTTTTACAGCAAGTATCTGATTTCAAATTCTCTCTGATTGTGAAAAGGTTGGTCTTATTTGTTTTTCTTGCAAAGGTCATCTTTTTTTGCTTAAACACACAAGATTTCTTGTTAGGAATCTTGGATGCTTTGAGTCTTTAGGGCAGCAAGGTTGATCTTAATCTTTGTGTCAAGTTTTGTTTTGGTGATTTTTTGGTTTGCATATTGAAATGGTATTTTTATGACCATTTGATTTTCTTGCTTTCCGGAAGTTGTTGGTTTACACTTTCTTGAAAGTTGTCTTTTAAATCTTTTGGTCTTTATTGCCAAGCTCTTGTTGTTGCTTGTTGATTGTTAAGCGCATTTTCAAAACATCTTTTTGTTGAGTTCTCACTTGTTTTGTGTTGCAAATTTGCAAAGTGTTTCATTGTCTATTCTTCGATCATAAAGTTTCAGTCTTGTTTAGAGCACTTTTGAAAAGTCATTTTTGTTTTGCTTTTGAAGGAAACTTCTTGAAACTTTGTTTTTCTTTCTTGAACTTTGTTTTGATTTAGTTTTCCTTTTTATGAGAAAGTGCTTTTTTGTTTGTCTTGAAACTTGCTTTTAGTGTTTGGACGAAATAAGTGTCAATAACTTATATTCTATCTAAACATTTTAAGTGTCAAATTAAAAATTGATAAACAAGTAACTTTCATTTCTTGATTTAAGAGTAGTTTTGAGTTTTGCATCAGCATGTACTTGTTGCATTAGGATTAATTTGTGCATGTTTCTAGGCATCCATAGTTTTGTTAACTTTTGTGAGTGTGAAGCTTGAGTAAAAGAAAATAAAAGAAAAATTTGTTGCTTTATTTGAAGTCTTCTGAACCCTATAGAAATTTCTTTCATCGAAAAACGAAAACAAGTGCATTTGCATGTAGTTTGGTTTTTATTAATTTCTTTTGCGTCCAAACACCACTAGTTTCACTTCCACTTATCCGTTGACTTAAATAATAGCCCATTTAAAATCAAGCGCTAATTAAAATATACTAGAACTTTTTATAATTGTCAAGTTAGACACACCAACAAGTTTTAGGATATTTTAGGCCTTGGATTAGGCGAGTGGAGAGATAACTCTCCAAGGCCATTTAAACTATCAAATATAGGAGTCTGAATAGTGAGTGAAAATCCAATAGCGTTAGGAAGACCAGGAAAGCTCCGGATCTAGGAGTTAAGCACGAGGGTTTTTGAAGATAGGGAAGAGAGATACCCCCTCTCCTACTTGTCCAATCTTACCTCACGATTGTTCCGCCTGGCTTCTGCAATGAGTTGGTAACCTTAGTTGCTACTCCTAGGGATCTACATAGGTGGATGCAGAGGGGAATCCCGTGGCACCTGAGGTCGATGTTGTATCACTCTCAACGGTACTACTAGAGGGCACCCTTGCGAAGCCTGGGGGCTTGCATTGGTGCAGACTATTGTTAGGAGGTCAGTGTAACTTCCTATGTTACCTTCGCTGATAGGACTGGGTCATCATTATCCTAGACTATCTTTGGAAGGTCCCTTACTTCACTTTCTTGTATTTTGGTGTCCGATCCTAATCACTCGGAGCGGAAATACTTGAAAGTTGTTTGACTGGCTGATATCTTTTAGGGACTTTATAGTGTGTGCTCTGTGCTCCTAGTTGGCCTAGCTTTCAATTTTTTGAGTCTTTAGTTAGATCTTAATAAAAAATTCAAAGTGGCTGACCGTTCACCTACACGGTCTCGAAGACTTCATGGTCTTTCACCACCAAGTTTAGAGCCTTCTCCTAGAAGGCACAGAAGTAATACTGCCGGTGGGTTTCGTCCGGTGGCAGCTGACGCGTCGGGGATTGATCCTCCTCTCGGGGGCATTAGTGTTCCAGATAAGCCTAGTACTTCTATAGAACAAGAGAGGAACACTCCAGTTCTTTCTCGAGTCCTCTTTCGGGTGAAAGATAACATAGAGGTAGAAGAACTCCCAGAGTCGTCAGCGGCTCCAAATTCTCCCCTACCTTCTAGTTATCCAGAAGTATTATGATACGTTGGGACTCTGACGCATAGACCGTTAAGTCCAGGTCACATTACACACTTACCATCGATGACCACTACTGGAAGCATGGCTTCTACTACAAGTGATACAACTATGCAAACTCCAACATCAGTACAAGGGGGAGGAACGATTTCCATCTCCTCTACTTCTTTGTTTGGGTCTTTTGCTAGCACATCTTTAGTTGGGTCTACCTCCATTCCTTCCATGAGTGGAAATTCCCAAACCAATGCTTTTAGTTATGGATTCTTCCCATTTAGCACCCATTCACAGGGTATTCCGTTAGTTCCTTTTAGTGCCGCCACATCCATGACGGGTGGATCGGCTTCATTCAAGGGTTTTCCTTTGGAAGTGGTCATATACCACATTCCAACCTGACGGTTAGATCTATGCCTTTCTCTTCCTTAGGACAAAGCAGCAATCCTTTCTAAGGTTGGACTAACCCTGCAGTTAGTGGCATGGGAACTGGGAATCCGTTTTTTGGCCAACAAGGGAATAGGCCGTACTCCATAGTTAGTTCGTTTCAAAATATTCTTCCTTTAGCTTCTGCTTGGAATCCTTATCAGGGGTCATCGACTCCTTATAATCCTTTAGGAGGAAGATTCACCGGTTATGGAGGTTTTATGGCTGGAGTTGGTCAAAATCCGAATTTTGTTGGATCACAAGGCTTGCCTTTTGGTTCAGCTGGTTCTACAGGTTACTTCGAGCAGCCTAGTGCCTTCCAAAATCCAGGCCAATCTTTTCAAAACTTTGGGAGCTCTGCCCAATCTGGGTGGAATCCCCAAGGTCCTCCTAGGCTTCCGTTTCTGGCAACTTTGAACTTTCCAGATCTCACAAAATTAACAAACGATCCAATCAAACACAATCTAGCCTAGCCTTCGGTCCCAACCAAACTCCCTTCGGACATTCCAAAATTCGAAGGGAAGAGCGGTGAAGACCCAGGCGACCATGTAACCACATTCCATTTGTGGTGCTCATCAAACTCCCTTATTGATGACTCGATTAGGTTGAGACTTTTTCAACGCACCTTGACTGGTAATGCAGCCAAATGGTATATAGAGTTGCCAGGCGGCAGCCTTACATCTTTCGCATACTTAGCTAATATTTTCTTAAATCATTTCCAGTTGCCTGTTCGTTATGATGTCGGAACTGAACTTCTGGCCAATTTTCGTCAGGACACGGAAACTCATATTTGTGATCATATTCAGGAATGGAGATGGAGAAAGAGGCTCATTAAAGCCGAAATTCCTCTGGAATACCGTCTCGAATGGTTTTTGAAATCTTTACAACTAGAAATCTCTAAGAATGTCTCCATATCTAGAGTCTATTTTGAGGAGCAAGCTATTTTTAGGGCCCAACAATCAGAATTGATCTACTCTCAGTCTGGGATCCTACAAAAATACTTGCCAGATGCTCCTAGGTCTAAGGTTGATATAGCCAAGTCGAAGCTAGGTTCCCATGTGGATGGTATCCCTGGATCAGTAGACACAAATGCGGTGAACTTGTTGAGCCAATTGTAGCAGTTGTCTTTGCAAACTGCTCCTAACAACCAGGTCACATCGTCTAACCCTTCGGCTTCCCAACCCTCTTCGATTAATGCCGTCCAACATGATAACCCTAAAGGAAATCAAAATTCCAATGGGAAAAAGAAAGGACGAGGTAAGAAAAAGAACCAGGATGGGAAGGTTGATGCAAATAAATTTGGCAATAGTGTTGGTGGTGGTAGAAATGAGTCTAGAAAGAAAGTCAAGTTTCCATGCAAGTTGTGCAGTGGATACCATTTAACTCATCTCTGCCCAAAGATTTAGAACACTCAACGCTTGTTAGGGCAGGAAGGGGGTTTCAGGTTTCAAGCTGTGTTAACCAACCCTTTTCCCCAAGGGCAGCAATTGCTTGTTGGCGCGAGTTCAAATCCGGGTACCTCCTCAGGGGGCAGCTAGGAAGGGGAGAAATCATCGAATGTTTTCATGATGGGTTCTAATGTCCATGTGGCTACTCGGTCACGTGATTATGGTGAAGCCGAAACTTCCAAGGAAAAAACTGCTCCCGGAAATACCGACCTTCATATTGAGCGACCCCCTGTTGAGACTATACCACGGATACCGAAAGGTTCCGCTAAACGCGGGACTATTAATGCTAACGCTAGGGCCGCCTAGAAAAATACTCCATTGTTGAGGATCTGGCTCAGAGTCCATGCACCATGTCCACTTTAGAGGTTCTCCAGTCGTGTCCAGCTCAAAGAAGTGCTTTACTCTCGGCAATTGGGGCAGTTGATCCAACTAACTCTTTAGTGCTCACTTTCGACATGTTAAATGTCAAAAAGCGACTCCCTCATCATATGGATTTTCAAATAAAGTCTACATACCGGAAGATTAACATTTTTTGTACCGTTATTGATGAAGGAGCTTCCATGTGCGTCTTGTCGATGTCATGTTGGAAGGATATTGGATCACCTTCAGCTGTTCCTTCACCTACCCTCCTGACTGCATTTGATGGGCATTCTCATAGGCCACATGGGATTATCCTAGCCTTTCCCATATGTGTTGGGGGGAAGGTCGTTAATATTGAAGTAGAAGTCATTGATGCTAACCTAGATTACAATCTCCTCTTAGGAAGGAACTGGGTATACGAAATGGACGCTGTTGTTTTGACTCTGTTTCGTGTCATTTGCTTTCCTCATGAAGGGAAAATCATTAAGGTTGATCAATTGGATTATTGTCTAGTCGATCCTCAAGCAACTTCTGACTCTACTATTCCTTTAGTGGATAACCCTCGCCCACCTACTAAGAATATAGGAGTTGGGATGTATTCCTGATTGATGGGTACCTTTGATTTTCCCTCTCCTATCGGTAGAATCAATGTCATTTCATCATCTAAGGAGTCTCCTCGAGAAGATTTCTTCAGCACTCATTATTTTTCAGACCCTTGGACCTTGCCTTCACCTACGACCACATTAGCTAAAGGACAAGTTAATGGAATGGGATTCCCTATGTCTGCAGCTGAGCTTCGATATCAGTCTATCGTTAACTCTGCAGACGACCATTCTACTCCTTTTTCCGAAGAGGAGCTAGATGGTGATGTGGCCCCAGCCTGGGCCCTTGATTATACCTCTGCCTTGGACTGCTTAGATTCGGTTTTACCTTCTGAAGAAGCAATCCTCAAAGTAATGATGGGTATAGATCGACCTTGGGAAGATTTACACCATCATTCATAGTTTCTTCCTCCATTGCAAGAAGTGGAATCTAGGTTCTCCAAGCTCTTTGCTAGTGATGTTTGTACGGTATCAAATCCTTTCGCTCCAACACACTTCCGTGCCGAAGGTAAGATGTTGGTGATTTCAAAAACTATCTCTATAAACATCTCTAGGAACCCTAACATGATCGAGAATCTCTTAATCGAAATCGAATGTTCCCCTGAAGAAATTCAAGTTTACACCGACCTTTTCAAAGAATTTTGAGATGTATTTGCTTGGTCTTATGAACAAATCCCTGGCATTGATCCTTCTATAGTTTAACATGAGATCAAGACGTATGAAAACGCCAAGCCGGTTTGTCAGAGGCTTCAACTGGTTAATCTTAGGAAAGCAACAACCATTAAAGCTAAAGTAGAAAAGCTGCTCAAGGCGGGTTTAATATACCCTGTTCCTCTTACCGATTAGGTTTCTAATCCAGTCCTTGTGGATAAAAAGCAAGGAAAAATCCGAGTATGCATCGACTTTAGGGACCTAAACAAGGCTTGTCCGAAAGATAATTACCCCACGCCATTCATTAATCACATTATTGACGAGTGTGCGGGTAATGAGATTTTTTCCTTTATGGACGGTTTTTCTGGTTAATTATCAAATTTCTATCCGTCGTGAAGATCAACATAAGACAACTTTCATATGTCCTTGGGGTACCTTTGCATACAAAAAGATGCGTTTGGTCTTAAAAATGATGGAACCACTTTCCAGCGGGCAATGCCATATGCTTTCCATGACATTAAACATCTCATCGAAGCATACTCGGACGATCTCGCTGCTCGTTCTTGAAAGAGAACTGATCACCCTAGTCATCTTTGAATGGTTTTCGAGCGATGTCGTTTTTATAAAATCCGGTTGAATCCCAACAAGTGCGTTTTCGCGGTTACATCTGGTCGGTTGTTAGGGTTCATTGTGTCAAATGAAGATATTAGGGTTGATCCCTTCAAGGTAGAGGCAATAGTTCATTTGCCTCCCCTATCCTCAATTCGACAACTTCAAAGTCTTCAAGGGAAGGCAAATTTCTTAAGACGGTTTATAGCGAACTATGCCGAGATCACTAAAGGGTTCATGTGTTTGCTAGGGAAAGGAGTTCCATTTGTGTGGGATGACTTTGCGCAGTGGTCATTTGATGCTTTGAAAAAGGCATTAGTCTCTGCCCCGCTTTTGAGTCCACCGGATTATGGTAGGGACTTCCTTTTATATCTCGCTGCAGTAGAATCAACCATTGGTATGGTTCTTGTTCAGGAAGACGATGCTCTCACAAAGCATGTGATTTATTATTTGAGCCGAGGCTTGATAGGTCCTGAACTTCACTACTCTCCGGTTGAGAAGTTGGCCTTGGCAACTGTCCATGCTGTCCAGCGGCTCCGCCATTATATTTTGCTATGCAAAACCTTTGTCTTAGCAGCGGTCAACCCATTTCAGTTTGTCCTTAGTAGGCGAGTGATTGGGGGCAAATATAATCGATGGATAGTCATTCTATAAGAATTTGATCTCGAGTTCTTGTCCGCTAAATCTAAGAAATCTATGGTTTTTACTGAGCTAATTTCCGAGCTGCCTTGTGGAGAGGACACTATTTACGAGGAAAGTTTTCTCGACAAACATTTATTCCTCATCTCTTCACTCGACCCTTGGTATGGAAATATCATTGTTTATCTCCAGACTTCGAAGTTTCCCTCTACTTTCTCTAAGGATGAACGTTGAACATTACGCCACCTGGCTAAAAATTATGTTATCATTGGTGATACATTATATCGTCGGGGGGTTGATTCAATCCTTCGGCATTGTTTAACCTTAGAGGAAGCAGAGTTAGTGCTCAATGACTGCCACAGTGGAGCTTGCGGCGGTCATCTATCAGGGCTTGCTACAGCTCAGCGTATCTTGCGTGTTGACTATTTTTGGCCTTCGCTCTTCAAAGATTGTGTTGAAGTGGTCAAATGCTGTCACCCGTGCCAAGTTTATACTCAGAAGATGCACGCACATCCAACTCCTCTTTTTCTCGTTGTCACTGTTGGTCCCTTTACTAAGTGGGGTATTGATTTTATAAATTGTAACCGGCCTTCAACAATGAATCAAAAGTATATTATCATGGTCGTAGACTACTTCACGAAGTGGGATGAGGCCATGCCCACTTATAAAAATGATAGTGAGACAGCGACATTGTTCCTTTTTAATCAGATTATCTCAAGGTTCGGTATCCCAAGAGAGATTGTCACTGACCATGGCAATCATTTCCAGAATCAACTAATGTTCGAATTGGCTTTCAAATTAGGTTTCCGGTAGGAACATTTGTCTCCTTATTATCCTCAGGCCAATGGACAGGTCGAGGCAGTAAACAAAACTCTTAAGACGATCCTGCAAAGGACAATTGACAAAAATCGATCCAATTGGCATCTTATGTTGTATCCGGCTCTATGGGCATACCGAACCTCAGTTAAGACTGCTACAGGTTTTACACCTTTTCAGTTAGTTTATGGGATGGAATCTATCTTTCCTGTAGAATGTGAAATTCCATCTCTTAAGTTAGCTATTGAGCTCCTTCCAGAGACTTCTAGTCTTGAAGAGTGCCTCCTGTTGGGTTGTGTTATATTCTTTCGATGAGCAGTGTCGAGATGCTGCCACAGTTAATGAGGCTCATAAGAAAAGGGTTAAAACTTAGTATGATAAAACTGTCCGTCCTCGAGTATTTTCTGAAGGGGACCTTGTCTTGGTCTATGATCAAGATAAGGACACCTAGGGGGTAGGCAAATTCAAAGCTATATGGTACGACCCCTTTATAATTAAACGAGTTTTAAAAAAGGGGTTGTATGAGTTAATTGATTTCGAATGATACAAGTTGGCGGAGCCTTGAAATGGGCTCTACCTCAAGAAGTACTTCGCTTAAGTAGCAATTACGCAATGGCTTCTTTGTACATTATGTATATTTGTACATATTTTATCGAGAGTTTTTTGATATCAACACTTTTTGGTCTGCTTTGGCAGGTGTTGATGGAAGACTTGGTCTATTTTGGATTCGCCGATGGTGCTAGTTGGCACACTCGGAATCTTACTTCCGCAACTTGGGTACTCTATTATCCAACTGGTCAGTTGATGGTATCAAGGGGAGTATGCATTGGTCCCGCTTCAAACAATATGGCTGAGTATACTGCCGTCATTAATTTACTATCCGAGGCTATTTCTCACGAAATCGACTCGTCAGTAGTTTATCTTGATTCACAATTGATAGTGTCACAATTAAATAACATTTATCGGGTAAGGGATCCATGTTTATATCGCCAGTATTTAAGGGTGAGGTTGTTGCAAAGATCATTTACTTATATTAATTATTTGCACATTCCAAGATCTCATTAATTGTCGCGTTAGCGGATTCTATCGCTAATCAAGCATAGACTGGCACATCAATCATTCATCACAATAAATTTAAACATCAAAAGTATTAACTGTATATTATATAATATATATATATTATTATATATATAATATATATATATATATCTATAATCTATATCTATATCTTATATATTATATATATTATTATATAATATATATATATATTATATATATATATATATATATATAAATAATCTCGAGTGTACTAAGTCTGTCCAAATTATATTACAAAATTGGGACTCAAATGCCCATAATCATGTCCACTATATCTAATTCCCCGGCTCAGGGTGAGCGGCTAAGTAGGGAACTACTGCATTGGCCACACGCCTAAAAGTGCAGACCCAGTCTCATGGCATGCCAACCACATGACGCTATATCTCTACAGGAAGGTCCTCTACTGTCGCCATCGGTACTCGGTGAGTCAGTCTCACCAGGTGTCGCTGAACTGTATGTAGAACTCGCTTTGTGTCTGCAGCCGCCTCTTTGGCCCCTTGGCCGCGACGTTTGTGCCGTGGGAACTCATCTGGTCGTACTGGCCCAATATCTGGAACATGATCACCATATTAGTCATTTGAATCCTATCAAAAATATTTTTTCAAAGTTCATTATTATATTTGAAAAATCACAAAAAAATCATAAAATCTAAAACACTTACCAATGTCACCCCATGCTGCAATTGGTGGCAATGCTAGATCGGGATCTCCTCGGAAATCCAACCCAACATACGGGTAGTCATCAATGGTGATGATCTGCTGATCCCACTAGGAAAAGAAGTCATCGTCAAATGTAGTCCGTGGGACCTCCCCACCTCCTAGACGTTTCATCAGGTCAGGCCACCTGCCCATTCGTGGATCTCGTGGGGTGCTGATTGAAACCGGTACTCTAGGACGAAGTGTGGGAACCCTCTCAAAAAAGAAAGAACACAAAATAGTCCCATATCCGAAGTTTTTGGTCTGCCTTCTCTTGATAGAAGTGAGTTGGCTCTTCATGCTAGCTAGAAGAGGAGTACACCAGTCAAATACGGTGGTGAGACAGTCAACTACCACGCTCATGGTTAGCCGTGATGCCTGGTGTAGAGAAGCTAATCCGTTCACTTTGGCTATGGTGAGCAGGATTATCCTCAGTGATAAACTCACCACATGTGTGATGGAAATTTGACTTCCAACCTTCTTTGGATGTCCCGGGTCCTCGATCGAGAGACTGCTTTGTGTCCTGCCTCGGGAATGTACTACCTCTCCCCTTCAGGAAAGGTCGGTGATGAAATAGATATCTTCCACTTCTATCCTAAGTGGCATCTGGTCAATCATAAAGGCATCCTCCTCAATATTCCAGTAATCAAGGAGCATCTCGAGCAGATGTGTGTTTGCTTTCATATTTGGCAATTTGAAGAATTTTAGCAAACCACATCCCCGTAAGGCATCCAAAGCATCATGATCATTCATGACCTCATCATCCACTGCGGTATGCTCTCTTTCTCACCAAGTGACTGGCATCCTGAAAGAAAAATGAATTTGGGCCGTTAGTTTTTATGTTTGAAACGTTCGCAGCGTATACGTGGGTCCCTTTGCACAAAGTCGCATGTAGGGCCCGCATGTATGCGGGTTTCATATTACCAACTCGCATATACGCCGCAGTGAAGTTTTTGGTAAAAAATTCAACGGTAAAACATTAATTAAAAATTCTAAAACTAGTCACAATCAATTGCAAGACAACTATAAGAGTTACCTGGGGATTTTGGAGGAATCAGAATGGTTGAATTTTGCGTATGGAAAGTTTGCTCCTTTTGCTCCACTTCTCTTCTCTCAAACTCAAATGGTGAAAATGGTGAGTCCAAAAACTCTTTTATAGGCTTTGAAAATGTCAAATTTTTTCAAAACTTGATTTTGTTTGGTTTCATGTAACTGTTAACTTGGGAGCTTTGAATGTCGAGAATGGTTTGGTTTTCAGGACATTTTGACGTGTTTTTGACAGTTTCCAGATGGTTCCATGATTGCTGACCCGTCATGGAAAATATTGTTTTCTCACTGGCATATAGGTTAGGGAAGCCATTTTTCAGTTGCATTATGCATACTAGCCTCCATCTGTCGATACACTTGCCATAGGGTCAATCCCATCGTGTTATGGTTCATAAACCATCTTCACTCGCTGATTCTTTAAATCATGACACGATGGTAGAAGCCATCCTTTACATGGGCATCGTAGTTAGCACCTCACTGACATTTGTTGCCCATGCTGCTCTGATTTGAGTAGGCTTGGGAGTCCCCTGTAGTCCCACCATGACTTATGTGATGAAGACTCATTCCTCTTTGCTTCTTCGCTTCGTTCTGGCCTTATACCCTAGAGGCTCCTTTGTGTTGAGTTGTACTACTGAATTGCATTTTGACCATTTGCGCCTTTTGGCCTTGAGCCGGCTTCACTTGGACTCGTGTTTAAGCCAACTTTTGACCATGACAATTGCAAAATCAAACTTGCATACTTTTGACTTCTGCAACTTGACACACCTTGACCCGTGGAAGGAACACACCTTTGAGTGTCTTTGGCCAGTTTTTGCCTCCTTGCATTGTGCATAGGAATGTTCCACTCCCAGGAACTAGATCATTTGCTTCACTAACACTCGTTCTTTCCACTGTAATATAACATTCTTTTATTCTTTTTCCAGCTTAAAGAAAAAGACAAAAAAATTATATATTCCAAAAAGAGCGGGAACGGGACAGTATTTCCATTTATTATTGGTAGCTAGAGTCAGTCATGTCGCCCTTGAACAAAGCACTCAAAGAAAAGTCTCCTCCGTTTGGGCGGGATTTAGTTTGACTTAGGTATGCCTTAACCTTGTTATTGAGTTAATTCTCCCTTGATTGGTTATCTCTTCCAATCATATGGAGGGTTCGTTTGTGCCTCCTGCACAACGAGCTTATACAGAGTCATCATATGCTGCCTCATAGTCACATTGAGTCATGCCTTTGTTCAAGGGAAGTTAGCCTGAGTCGGCTTCTCTGCGGTGTCTCTTGACTCATTTTTCAGTCGGCCATCCCTGGTTGTCAGTATCATGTCTATCATCACATCAGTTATATTGGTCCTTTACTCGTGCCGGTTTGAGAAGGTCCCCATTGACTTCTTGCTGGCGGGTCTTGTCCTTATCGACGACGACATCTTGCTCTAAGGACAGGCCTAGAGCTGCATCCTGGCCCTATTTTCATTATTGAAAAGTCACCTTGTGCTCAGCATTGATTAGTATCATGGGTCTTTGACTGAGTGGCTTCCCTTGTGTTCGACATCAGCTTACATTATCACACATTGGGATTCGTGCCGTACCTTGGTTTCCATTTGACCCTATTGGTGGATACCTCGCCTCTGTGTCAGATTTCATTATTGGTTGGTTCAGATGGTTTCTGCCGTGCGCTAGCCACATCTTGTGCACGTCGGAAACGTACTTCGGTCGGGTTACTACATCTTTTTCATCCGATTCCTTCCACATTATTGGCCTACAGGTTACACTCGCACTAGATTGATGAAGGATGCCTTAATGCATTCCTTCTAGCAGATCTTTCCCTATCGACTTCAACTCATTGCTTTGGGGCAAAGATATAGAGTCCATTTGGAAGTACCTTTGGGTTTGCAGTCATTAGTGGCAAATCCTTCGCTATCGACAGTGGGAAACCATCATTGTCCCCTGATTGATAGATTCTTACAGGTGTTCGACTTCAGCTCATCTATTCACACTTGTTAGATTGTACTGGGTACCTTGACGCTCATTATCATTATTGGTGAGTAGTCTCGCGTTTGTTAACGGTATACATCAATGA
>APFE030056663.1:11509-26882 GCA_000404065.3 Pinus taeda | reverse complement strand
AGATTTGATGATGATAACACAACCTCTAATTAGTTAATTAGAAAACTCTTTAGCACAAAAGAACTCAATTATCCGTGGGTGTTGGCATAAACAAAAACATAAGTATTTTTTGTAAATTTTGTGATTAAAAAACTTGTTTATGAGTGCAAGTGTCCATGAATTATTCATAAGGTTTGTTGACTTCGACACCTTCATATAACTACTTCCGTAGTTGCGAAAAATGTTCCTAAATAATAATTAAAAAATACAAAGCCTTCTAGACATTTGTTTTACCACACAACTCTTTTTCTTCACACGAATTGAAAACATATTGTATTTAGCACCCTAGTCTATGCAAAAGACCCTGGTTCTCCTGCACATACTTATCCTCTATACAAGGAAATAAAATAATATTTATTCAACATTTGTTCAGCTCCCCACCCCTCCACTCCAATAAAATCAAATTCTTCTGAATTAAAGGTTGTGCTTTGCGCAAAATGAAAGCTTTGTTAATGGTATCTTTCTGTCAATAGGAATATCTACAAAACTACAAAGGAATTCCATTCTGCAGAGGAAATATTCAAACTTTCACTCCCTAGAATCACAGACTTTACACATAATTCATGCACACTTGTCCTCATAAACAAGTGTTTTAATCACAAAATTTACAATAAATACCTTTGTTTTTGTTCATTCGGACACGTATAAATAACATCTTTGTGTAAATAGGTATATCTATAGAGTTGTAGAGGAAATCCATTATGCGAAGAGGTTTAATTTATGATACATAAAGTATAATAAACATTAAATAATAAACATTACTATTTTCTTTTAAATAACAAAAATTAACTTATTGCAATAAGGACTTTTATAATAAACATTAAATAAGAAACATTATTATGTTATTCTAAATAACATATAAACTATTCATCATTAACAACGTTCGGTTTTGTAAAGCTTACTTTCATTCAATCAATGTGATGGATCACTGGCCAAAATTTTCATTTTACTAGTGCATCTTTGACCACATTGTTCATTTTTTTGATTATATGTTATGTGTTGAGGATATGGGAATATGATATCAGCATTAATAACAAGTGGATCAAAGTGTTCATTTTTTTCCAACAAGATTTCTAGTGCATTGACAGTGCATCCTTTTCCCATATTTCCATCACTGAACACTATGATCGAGTAGGGAATTCTGGTAATCATAGTGCTTCTCTTCATGGCATGTTGGTGTGATGGGACAATATAAGCTCTTCTTTGTTGTAACCATTCCTTTAAATTTTCTATGAAATAATAGTGTGGCTTTATCTATTCCTGGTGTGAATGTTGCACTACTTTCCTTGTTTCAATTGTGGACTATTTTATTCTGCTGATCTATCGTTTCTTTTGCAGAGTCACATGATTTTCCATTTTTTGATAGATTATTATTACATTATATTTATGATTAGTATTTGTAGATCCATATAGATACACTTATGTTTGGGAAGTGCGTAAGATATTTTGAAATCCAGCTTGAAAATGATAACATACATGTGGCACCTTTGGAATTTATAACAATTCTTGCCAGCAATTATAATTATTCTTTCGTACTTAGATACAAGTTGCATTATATTGCTTAGTGTCACTTTTGGTGGTTGTATGCTGTAAATATTTCATCGAAGGCATTGGGATGATTAAAAATTTATAATAGATAACATTGTATCTAGATAGCGATGACGATGATTAAACTGTGATTCGGGAATAACATCCGTTGTATTGACATTATTATAGAAATTGTGGTAATATATTTGTATTTAGATGTAGATTGCGTAAAATCTCTTTATATCACTTCTCATGGATGTACGCCATCAATATTGAATCGAATACATTCAAATGATTAAAAATCTAGATATCAATCTATCTAAATAAAAATCAGGCCGATTAAAAATGTAGATGTAAATCTGTCATTTTGTTGCTTTTCCTACTAATGTATCAGTTTGTCATTTTGCATTTTCGACACTCTTCTTATCCTTTTTTTCTTATGCTAGACTGTGCAAATGAAAAAATGCACACTTCCATTTTTTTCTGGACATACTCTGTGTTTGGCACATTCTTCATTGTGGATAGTAAAAAAAAATCGTCAGCTTCAACAATTGTTCTTGCATATAGATATATATTCAAATGTTCTAAATGAGAAAGAGTTTAAAATTTATCCAAAGAAATACCTTTTCCTAATGTGTAAAGGAGTTGAATTTCAATACAACTATTGGAAAATTCTTGTGTGGACAAGTTTCTATTTGCAAGGAGAAAAAGTTGTGGTTGATCAAACATTGGTTGTTTTCTAGATTTATGATATATTACAAAATACATTTTCGATTTCCAATTGACCCCGAATGACATCTCCAATCTATGTTTGTGTGCAAGAGAACTGTATGGGGTTGAAAGTGAATGTGGAAGTACGAAACTTTGCCCTAAAAAATATGTGTTTCTTATTCCGCATACTCATTCCTTGGTGTAAATCATAAATTGAAGGGTCTAAATTTTATGAAGTTTTTGTGACATAATTTTAATAATAATAATAATAGCAAGAAGTAATATGTCACTTCATTTTTCTCATTATCCTAAGAATCATAAATCAAATTTTCTAAGTTTTATAAAGGTCTTGTGGCATAGTTTTGACACGTAACATGTTGGTAGTTGCATTGGCCAGGTGTTGATCATGCATTCCTTTTTTTTTCTTTCGGGATGCATGTTTCCAATGCATATTGGTATATCTCATAGCTCTAGACGAATGGGGGCTCATTGCGAATTGTTTTACTCTAGTTGTCATAATTTATACTCTATTTTGAGAATTGTGTGTTTTACTTATTAGCATAAGAATTGTACACAATATCTGTTTTCGAAAATAGATACAGGTTTTACGATATTCGTATTAGCTACATTGTGATTAATTTATTTTGTGGTTCTATATCTCGTTCATAAACAATAATTGTATGTAAATTGGTTGTATCTATATTGTTTTACTTGTTTTCCTCTACATTGTTTATTTTTTTGCTTGTCATTGAGCAATAGCTAATGGTGATTTTTTTTTAAATGTAATTGTTAAAGTATCAATGAACAAATATGTTTGAAGTGTGATTGATAAAGAATCAATGAGAAGAATTTTTTTACTATAAAAAGTAATGGTATGGATGAAATATTAACGCATCATAATCTATTTCGTTTGAACAATTTTGAATATGGTTTGGGAGATTCCCAATTTGGTAATATGCGAACTCTATTTCATTTTAGATACACGTCAACAAAATTTCATGAAGGAACAATAGAAAATTTTAGTAATTGTTTATATAATGGGAAGACCAAAGCCATACCATCTTACAAACGTGAATTGAATATAGATGCATTAATACATATGCTTGGCGTAGATAGGTCGGATGTTCCTCAAAAAGGATGACAAAATCAGCTTCACATACTATCCCTGGAGAGGAACGAGGACTGAGGACTTTGGGGGGACATATTTTGTATACATTGGTTATCAAACTGGCTAAAAATTCCCATAAGACCTTGATTAAAGATAATAATGAAAAACTATTTGAATTTTAATTCAGATTTGTGTGAAGAAACTTATGACGTATTGTTCCATGGCGAGAATTCAAATATAAGGCATTTCGAACCACTCCTATGCAAGAAAAAAATTCAATAGGAATTGATCATGAACCTATAATAAATATAAAAACATACAAAGAAAAAAAACGTGGATGGATGTAGATAGATAAAAGCGTGGGTAGACATATAGTTAAAAAAAATGAATTTTGGAGTATTTACAGTGAAAGTTGGTTTGAAACAATATTCCAATTGATGGAGAATCAGTATGATGTTCCTTTTTTACGACACATAATTGCATATATTTTTTGCAACATAATGATGCATAATGATTAATTTCCATTAAATTGTATAAAAAAAATACATGAACAAAGATGTAATCAAGAAATTTCCTAGAATAAAAAATTGGCAAGGATACATTATACAATTAGCAATTCCATATGAAAAAGGGAAGATGGAAAGTAGTCTTTTTATTTATTACTAGATACAGTATGCCTTGAACATAATTATATGTATATAGTCTGCTGATAGTCTATTTATTGTGTCTGAATTCTATGCATTAAGTAAAGATGGAAGGATATTCCATATTATGCAATTTGGTATGACTACATGCCATTTCCATTATGAACCTCTCAAAGAAATATTACAAAAAGCAAACATTTCACGTCCTATTGAAAAAAATAACGAAAATAAATTTAGAGAATAATTCAATAAAAAACGTAGTGGCATTAATACGTTTGACATCAAAAACATGAATGTGAATGAAAATGCAATAGAAATTGATACAAAAATTTTCAATGAAAACAACATATCATGATTATTAATTCATCGAGTAAAAAAACATATAAGAAACAAGGAATTTTTCAAAACAAATGTTCTTAGAAAACTATGCAAGCCATTAAATTCTAGGTCTAAGAACATGGACATTTATGAAAATATTATGGAACTTAATACAAAGTCTCTCAATGTAAGAAAAATACCACATTCTTCATTGCATGAACACAAAAAATACATAAGGAATAATAATGTGATCGAAAAAGGTTATATTACAAGATGATTGAAATGGCGAAAGTCAATACAAGATAACATATTTGGTAATGAACATAAAGAATCATTATTGATGTTGATGTTCTTGTTTTTGTTTATGACTGTGCAATTTTCAATCAAACTTGTCTTAAAATAGACGTCATAGAAAAACAAATTAGCAATGTGCCAAAAATTAAGTGCCTATGAAAAAAATGCAGAAAGACACTAGACAATGACAAAGTAGTCAAATTTGTAGTTCCAAAACAAATTAGCCATAATAGATAAATTTCCATAGTAAAAGAACTTTATGAATTGGAGGAATGATTGATATCATTAGGATTGCCATTTTTGAAAGTACGAGAACTTCGAAAACATTTTAGATAACCACAATTGGCATTAATTGGTGGACTAATCAATGTACCCACTGACATATATCGAATTCAAATTCCACTCCCTCTTGTCATAAATGAATCTAGTACTTTGGTCATGGAAATTAAAAGATATTTAGTGTTTAAAAACATATTTATTTTTGGACGAATACTTGTTCATAAATTCATGAGGACATTCAGATGATTGTTGAAAAATTCACTCTATAGACTAGAGAATTTCATAATAAATGAAAACTAGAAATAACTATTTGATCAAAACAAAGATGGATAGGCATGTGAGACAGATGCAGATATAAGAAGTAGTGATGATAATGATTACTATGATCAAGAGCCCGTGACAAAGACATTGTTACATGGATTTAGAGATTCATATAGTATTTATGATATTCGCAATAGTTAAATAAACATTGCTTCAGGAGAAGGCTATCAGCCTTTGGGCATATTCAGAGATATTATTTAGAGGAAATGAGCTTTCCCATATTGTTTTATAGAAAAAAATTATTAGATTTTGTTATAAGAAACTTTACATATCACAATATTATTGAGTGGGAAGTTTTGCATCAAGATCATGATTTTTTGTATCATATAACAAATTTATTTTATAAAACAATGTGAATTATCCTCAACGAAGTATTTATTTGTAGTTGGATTTGTATAAGAAAAGGATAGTTAAAAGAAAAAAACTAATAGCTAAATATGTTAAAACAAGGGAAAATTTCAAACAAGTTCTTGCATCGAACATTACCTATAGGGATCTTAGGCAAATACAGACATCGCCGGACTATTTTTCGCATTTGCACAAGAACTTATATGCAATGGTCTAACAATTAGGTACACCCACTATAATGTTTTTGTTTAGCAAAGTTGAATATGTTTGGGAGCCTTTAGTAAAGGATTTGCAGCAAATACATAGACAAAAAAAAAAAATTGTACTGAAAATGAAGTAGATGAAGATGATATTGTTACCTTGAAAAGAAATGACTCTGTTACTTGTGTATGATATTACATAAGAAGCATGAATGCTCTACGTTAGTTAATTTCTCTCTAATTTAATTTTTTATCATATTAGAATTGCAAATTAGGTCCAAAAATCCTTTTTTTTTTTAATTTGTTTTCCTACACGACGCATTTGACAAGTTCAAATTGCACTAATATCAGTGCACCCTGTAAATTTACAAGGTGCACCACCGTTCGGTGCATGAATTAAACACACCGCTATTTTGCTGGTGTGTTTCATACTTTACAACACATCAGGAAAATATATAAATCGTACATCAATGCGTACATTTTTAGGTTACTCCCAGTGTGTTTATATTTACTCAACACACTACAAACATAATATCAAAAAAATTATAGCTTGGAGTGTTCGATAACTTGAACATTTTGTACCGTTGTGATAATGCTATATTTATGCATCGGTGTGTAATGTTGTCAGACACACTAGGTTGAAACTTTATGTGTTCGAATCAAAATCGGTGTCTCATATGTATGTACACATTGTTCTTGGTGCTTTTATGTTATATAGCGCACTAGATTTGGTGCATTAGTGTTTTTGGGTGCACTGGAGATGATTTTTTTTAAACTAAATGTTATATGTCCATATTTATAAATACATTTTTCATTTAATAAAAAAAATCATGTTTTATGTATGAGGGTTGATGTATTGTATATGTTAATCATGTAGCAGAGATGTCAACTGAAGGGGTGGCAGAGGGAGTAAAAGGAAATGGTAAAACAATACAATATGGTATGAACATGGAAGGCATGAGAGAGAGAGAGAAAGATTTATACCCTCACTGTATTCGCACAATGACCCAAGTTCTCTTCAGTAATGTAGGCCTCCTTAAGTACTATGAGGAGGATACATCCCTGAAGGCGCACTCTAGCTTGCTAATGCAGCTAATATGTGAGTGGGATGTCCACCATAAGTATTTTTGTGTCAGTCTTGACACATGGTATAGGCCCAATGAGGAGGACATATATTTTATCATTAGTCTAGTATCCAGGAGGGGAGGATTTTCCCAAGTCCCCTAATGTCACCCATGGTATTGCAGCTTAGAGTCAACTTGTCTAATCTCAGAGATATGTTGGGGCTCATGTACTCCATCTAGTACATTTTCAGGTGCATTCTGAAAAACTACAAATTTCTTCTTTTGCTACACAGGAGGTTAGGTGCCTCTCATTATTAGTGAGTACCATTGCACACTATAATAATGTGGGAAACACGTTATTTTCCCTCTTTTATTTTATGCTAATTCTTTGATGCAGGTGCCACGATGTATTAGATCATTTGCCCTTTTTTTGTGGCAGTTTTGTATGGATTTAGATATATGTTGTGTAATGATTCATGGGAGGGCGAAATTCCCTTTCGCTTCAAATATTTTATTTTTTTATTTTTTGAGAGGCTTTCAGAGATGAGGCCTAATTTTTACCGTCACCCTCCTAGGTCAGTGACTAAGGTGTATATGTGCATGTGGGGAAAGATGATGCCAAAGAGGGGCTTGCCAGAGTATCCTTCCAGAATTTCCACCTAGGCACTAGCGCTACTGGTCAGTGAGGTTGGACACATTTTTATCTTGGTGTTGCGGTTGTACATAGGGATGGATTGGAGATAGTTTCCAAAGATCCTCTTCACACTGGATGAGACTACATATGATAGAGATAATATTAGTGTTTTATTTAAATTAATCTAGTTTCATTTTATTATCTTAATTAATTAGAATAAAATTTATTCTAGCATGTTCTTTAACTTGTTTTATTAAATTGTTTAATGATAATTTCTACTTATTGTTGTGTACTATATATTTTGTAGATATAGACTCGTTCATTGGGGACATGCCTCCTTCCCCACTAGAGGGAGATGTGGAGATGGGCGAGGCCCTGGAGGGTGAGGGACATCCTGGTGAGATGTATAGGGGCGTGTGGGCCTCTAGGGCTGGTTTCAAATTTAGGATGGACTACTATGATTGATTGTATAGTGTTATGGTTGAGGAGGGAGTATGCCCAGTGAGGGCGGAAGACATAAATGAAAATCTTGGTTTGTGGATCCCTTGAAGGACTTTCCATGTGATATGATGAGTCTTATGTGTCATATCATCGGAGCTAGCAAGCTACTAGCAACGAGGAGGGATGTAGGGAATGCAATGGCAGATACATCACACAAGTCTTCATGTAGTGCTACATAATTAGATCATGATGATGAGGGTATTGATTGTCATCGCTTTGTAATTTCCTAGTTGTGGAGGGAAATCACTGAGGTAACTTTTAAACCAGACTTTTAGATTGAAATTTGGCCCTTCCGATCTAGAGAAGGATCTCCCTTTTAATTTTCTACTCTAAGTCACAACAATAACAAGTCTTAAATATGCTCAGTGGCCAGATCAAGTACGATTAATAAAAAATTGGTTGGAGAATGGGAAATTGGACCATTGGTCATGGATTCATATAATTAAATAAGCTTAATTATATAACCCTCTTAATATCCAATCTAATAAAATTTAAAAATTAACTTAAAAAAAAAAGCTCACATTATGGATTAATCTTTAAACCCCACTTCTTAATTTATTAATAGTAAATATTAAAATAATATAGAAACATATATTATACATAACAATGTTAAGAATATATATTTTAGTATCTAATATTATATTATATTATATATATATATATATATATATTATATATATATATATATATATATAATATCCATAATAAACCCTAATATACTTTACATTAAGAATTAAGATTAAATGTTATCAGTCGACTTCAGAGCATTCACCCACTTCGTGCACTATATATATATTTTCAATCCTTGCCCTAATCCACACCAATATTCTCAAGATTTTGGGCGTACCCCTGAAGATGAACTCACATAGAAGTTTGACTTCTTATGCACTCATCTATTGTTTGTGTTTGGGTTTAAACAAAAAAACTCTGAACATGTTATTCCATAAACTTCTTTATATTTTGAAGTAGAATTTGGTAGGGAAATTATTTCAGAGAAGGAACTATTGCATGTTAGAAATTAACTGAAATTAATTCAAAAGAACATGAAAAGAGGAACAACAAATGAAAATCTTACAAAATAAAGAATGTTATAGTTGATGTTGATAAGATAATATTAATATTGGGGACGACTGAGAGGAGCTAGGGTTCAGTAATGGAAGCAACAAAGGTAAACAGATAAACATGGAAGCGCAGGGAGGAGGGAGCTCCACTCCCTCCTACAGTAAGGTGGTTTCAAGCAGAGGCAGAGCAGGGAATAAGAGCAAGCCTCCACACTCCTTGGAGGACAAGACAAAAATTCCTGAAACCTAGAATGAGGAAGGTTGCAAAACCCATGTAGAGTATGGGACCCATGAGGAAGACATGTCAGAGGGGAAAGCAGAAGATAGAGGTTAGAGAGCAGAGAATAGAACTAAGATGGGGCCCTGTAAGCCACAGTCTAGCAATAAACCGTAGGTAATACTGAATGATCCAACACTGCAAGAGCACAGGGATCACATAACAAACTATGCTATAATATGCAAGTTTATGGGAATCTGGCCGGCGAAGAAAGTGGTGTACACTTGGATAAAATACATATGGAAACAAAAAGGGGAGTTAAATATACATCTAGGATCCAAAGGTTTTTTACAGTGGTGTTTACGAACTTGGAGGACAGAGATAGGATTTTTGATGGACCATACTTCTATGTAGATGTTGGTCTCTATATGCGTCAGTGGACGATGAACTTTGTGTCAGAGAGAGAAACCTTCACATCGGTTCTGGTATGGATTAGACACTACTCCTTACCTTTGGATTATTGGATGCGAGAATCTTTAAAAGTTATAGGAAACAAATTAGGTCATTTTTTAAAGATTTTAGAGACAACGCTATGAGGAAAGTATACCTCCTATGCATGCATATGCGTTGAGATGGACTTATCAGGAGCTCTTCTGGATGAGGTCATTCTAGAAGTCTATGATGATGAATGGGTTTATGCAGTTGACTATGAGCACATTCCTTTCGAATGTCACAAATGTCACGAGCATGGTCACCTATTCAAAGATTGCCCTCTTAATAAGAAGGTTGAACACCAAAACACCAACAAAGGGAAAGACCCAACAGGTTTTATTAAAGTGGGAGGAAAAGGGAAAGGAGGGGGAAGAAGATACAAAAGAACCCTAATGACGATAGAACAAGAAGTCACAATAGTTTTGAGATCTTAGAAGAAAGAGAAGAAGATGAAGGAACTCCAAAGAAAACAAAAAATAAGGCAGCAAGGGGGAAAGGAAAAGAGACAAGCATGGAGTTCACACAGGAACAAAACGAGCACACAACAGACCCATTGAGTAACATGGAAGTAGAAAAAAACCACGATATGACTCAAAGTGAAAGTGGCACAGAGGACCAAGACTTACAGGAGATCCTGGACAGGGAGAACCTGGAGCTAGAAATGTTTCTAGAGCAAGGAGGTAACCAGGGAATAAACTCCATACCCCAAGAATAAGTTGAAAAAATACAAAAAATATTCCTTAAAAAGTAACAACAAAAAGCTTTAGGAGTCAAAAGAGGACATGAAAACCAGGATAACAAAGGGGTTTCCTCAATGGGGTTAATAATAGGAAAATTGGCTAAAAACCCAGGAAGTAGAAGAGGAAGAAAGAGACAAAAAAGAATTATTTCTTGAATGTGGCAAAGTCATGATTGACTCAGGAAGGATGAAAGACCTATCCAGTTACTCCTTCACTACCCCTCCTCAATGAATATGACAACCTGGAACATTAGAGGACTAGGGAGTAGGAGAAAACAGAGAAATCTAAGCAAAAAAATCAAAGAGGAAAAACCAGACATAGTGTTCATTCAGGAAATAAAATGCTCAGTTGATAAGGTCATAGAAAAACATAACAAATGGTTAAATAGATATAAATATCTTGAGGTCAAGGCAAATAACTCTGCTGGTGGAATTCTTACTCTTTGGGATCCTCAGAAATTTGGATTGCAGGATGCAAAGGCGTCCAGAAACCACCTTTCTTTGATAATCCAACCTGTGGGGGTCAGGCAGTGTTACATGATCACCAATGTCTATGGCCCTCAACCACTGGAAGATAAAATTTAGCTCCTCACTTCTCTGGAAGAAATGAAAAAGAGATACCCTACTTTACCCTAGATTCTAGGGGGAGATTTTAACATGATAAAATATATCATGGAAAGAAAGGGGGAACTAGAACACTTGGAAGGGATTCAGTTGCCTTCCAAAACTTCATCACCAATATGAAACTAGTGGATATGGACACTGGTAATGGGATTTTCACTTGGAATAACAAAATAGGGGGCTCTACCCAAGTAGCCTCAAAATTAGACAAATTTAACATCTCAGAGGAACTTCTACTCAGTGGGAGGAGCCTGACAGCGTTCATCCTACCTTTTGGTGGTTCCGACCACTGGCCCATCCAATTGGAGACTTATCTAATTGGTAAAACAAGGAACAACCCCTTCAACTTTGAGAATGTATGGCTCATGCACTTAGATTTCTTCACAAGCATAGAGAAATGCTGGAAAGAAGAGCTTCACCTACAAGGTACAAAGATGTTCCTTCTACATCACAAGCTCAAATACATTAAAGGCAGACTCAAAGAGTGGAATAAGAATGAATTTGGAAACATATTCAAAGCTCAAAGAGAATTGGAAGGGAAACTAAAGGAAATAAACCAAATTATCATCACAGAAGGCTACTCAGAGGAAATGAAAAAGATTGTAGACTCACTTCAGCATGAATGGGAGAACAGATGTCTATAAGAGGAAATATTCTAGAGACAGAAATCTAAAGTCCAATGGATTAAGGAAGGGGAGAGAAACACCAAATTATTTCACAAATCCACCATTGCACATAAAAACAACAATAGAATTGTGAAACTCACAGATCATCATGGAATAGAGAAAAACACTCATGAGGAGATGGAAGAGGTTCTGGTCTAGCATTTTTAGGAAAATGCTAAGGAAATCACGGCAGATAGATCACAATTTACGAGAAGATTTACTCAGTATATTCCTAAACTGGTATCCAGGGAAGACAATCACAATCTCAATAGAACAGTAATAGGGAAGGAACTTGAGGAAGTCATCATACAGATGCATAATGGGAAAGCTCCAGGCCCAGATGGCTTCAATGTGGAATTTTTCAAAACATGCTAGAGGATTGTAAAGCATGATATACTGGAGGTAGTGGAAGACTCGCGAAGATCAAAATCAATATTGAAGGCGCTTTGTTAGTGTCAGTCTTTGCAGCCTTCCTCTAGTGATAAAACATGCTCTTGCAAAGTGATTTTAAGGTGTCAAGGTCAAATTTTGTCATTTCAGAGCATCTTCAAATAAAATTTGGTCACTAGGTATTAGGTCTAGGGTTTGCTTTTACTCCTTTCAAATTTGTCCAAATGTTGGTCCATGTCACCATTCAACTGAGTGTACCATCATTAATAGGGTTGTCATCATCATGTCAAGTTCCACTGGGTCATTTTACACCTTATTCATGCTTCAGTTGTGCCTAGGTAAGGTTCATTTCCCTCTCCTAGGGTTTTGAAGGTAATTTCACTTGGATGGTCAAATCATTAGAAAAACTTGTATCTGGATGTTCATACACCTTCCCCTATCCTTAATGTACCTTATTAAACACTTCCCATCACTGATATCCCCCAAATTCCTCATTTTCGCACAAACCCTAGTTTCTTGCTACAACTTGACAATTTTCTAGGCTAGGCCTATGTTTTTCCATTTTGGACCTCTTCCCCTCACTCAATATTTGAAATTAAACTTTCCCCTACTTCCTAGCATCCCTCCCTACTTCCCAAAATTTTCTCAAGAATTTAGAAGCCCTTTAACCCCTTCATTTCACTTCATTTCGACAAATCCCCTGTTCCACACATCGGGATAGGTTTTACTCCATTGATGTTTATGAGAAATAAAAGATGAATTTGGGAAAAATGAGAGCATTTTTTTTCCAAAATAGGCCAAAGAAGAAAAACCTCATTCACTTTTTATACAAGTGTCATGGTTTTATAGAAATGTCAAAAATATAGTTGCCTCGGGAGAATTGATGACCTCTGAAGTGACCTTGGTAAAATCAAGTTTTCTGCTAGCTTGGTTGGCCAAATGACTTTCTTGATGAGTCCAGTGATAACTTGACACAAATATATTTCCAATGAGCTATCATGAGCTCAATTTGGATTTGAGGAAGATCTTCAAAAGTTGACTGCAACAGCACTCTGCCTTTAGGCAGCCTCATTTTGCACATTTTGACCAGTCTTGGGAGATTTGATTTTTGATAGGGAAAATGAACTCCAAATTGAAACATTCTAGTTTAACTTGAAATTAAAATCAATAAGGTTTCCAACGAGCTATCTTGCACCCAATTTGGACACCGGGAAGGCCTCCAAAAGTCTCTTGTAAAAAGCGCTACGCATTGGGTTTGGTGGCGCAGTGCATAGAGCTGTAAGCCAAATTTCACCCATAAACTCTCTCAAATTTCCAAATTTGCTCAATCCTATGGTGTGAAAGTAAGTCAAGCTTTCTTCCCTTGCTAGTGAATGAGTTTTTCCTAAAATTTATGGTGGTTTAGTGAGACAAAAATCAAACCCTACCTCGCAATTTTTGCTGCTAACTCCACAAAATTTCTCACTCCCTCACTCTTTCATTCTCTCATTACATTTTATTGAGCCATTCCTCCAATCCCAATATCCCTAAGTCTACTAATTCTAAAACCCTATTTTCTTTCCCACACCCTAGTCAAATATCCCCAAACCCTAATTGTTGTCCCGAGAACCTAAGTACTATTCCCTAAACCCCCTATTTCCCAAACAACTTGTCAACAACATTCCCAAAACCCCTCATACACTTTCCCCTTCACAGTCCCTCATATATTTTAACCTTGGTGGTAGAAAATTGAAAACACCATAAATCTCCTACTACTCATCAAGAAAACTCACCCACTAGCAAACATGGAGTCTGATCCTTCATATGACCGTGATGAAAAGACATACACTAGAGCAAATAAACAAGAAGCTTGAGGATCAACAAGTGATTATGGAGTTGCAAAACATTCGGGAGAATCTCCAAGCCACCCAAAGGAGGAGGGAGGAGTTCACTTCACTTGAGCAAGAGATCAATGCCGATCGGGAGTCTTGGCTTGAAACTTAGAGAGGTTGTTGGAGAAGGCCAACAAGGAGAAGGCATTGTTGAGACATATGGCATATCATTATATGACAAGAAACAAAGTTTGCAAGGCGAGAATCAGGAGCTTAAAGGCAAAATTGAAGAGGGCATCAAAGAGGCGAAAGGAGCATGATTGCCTTCAGATATTGGCTGAGGCTTCCTTGGCCCAACAACATGCTTGATAGAGAAGATTCAGCCCAAATTTCAAAAAATTTGGGGCATTTTTTGCATTTTTGAAAATTTTGGCACAAAAAACAAGATTGTTTGCTCTATGCGTTGTGCCACGTGGCGCTTGCTTTTGATAGGAGCCTCCAAATCACAAAAACTCAGCATTTTTGGATTTGGAAAGGAAAAATATGCTTGCCTACCAATGGCAAGAAATTTGGACAGGTTTTGTGCCCTAAAAAAGGCCAAAAACATTCAAGAAATGGCCTTATTGCCCCTATTTTGACACACAAGAAACAATTTTGGGAGAATTGAATTTTGGAGATGCAAATGGAGGCAAAATTGAAAAATTCCACTTGGGTTGGAAAGCATACAGGTAGAAATTTCCAAAAAGCACACTTGAAGTGAATTTGGACACAGGGAAGGCCTTCAAAAGTGGCTTCAAATAGGCGCTATGCATAGAGAAATCAAGCGCGACGCATAGAGGAAATTTGGCCCAGTTTGACCAGGAATGCTCTGTTTTTCGCCTAGCTTTTGCCAGTTTGACTTCTTCATATTATTAGTGTCAAATTTGTGATATAATTTAATGTACATTAATGGATCATGATGTAAATATGTCAAATTTTCACTTATGGAGATAGATTCATCTATTAAAAAATTGTTTGACACTGAATGAATCAATTTCGTTGTTTGTAGAGGCATGTTGTTCCACTGCCTAATTTCTAGTTCTCAGTTTAGAATTAGTTGGAACAGCTCCTAAACATGTGAGCTTGACCCCTAGAGGCTAGGATGAGCTATGGTTTGTCTATATATTATGTTTTTTCAGTCATTAGCATGGTTGGACTCTTGAGAAAGCAAGGAGCTTCATTGTACACTCATATCAGCATTTTGGCTAAGGAATTGAGACCAGGGTTTGCAGCTGATGACCCCCAAAAATGGATAATTATATGGGCTCATTAAACCTCCTAATTCGACTTAATCCACCATTCTCATTAGTTTATTGCATGTTTTTGATTATATTTATGCTAATAGAGTGA